>NQII01008829.1:77010-93462 GCA_002778355.1 Clitarchus hookeri
CACGTAATGTTTGTTTTGGACTGGGATTTTAACATGAACCATTTACAGATAAATCCAAGACCGGTGCTGTGCTCTGGACGTTTAAAAAGAATGCGTTCCTACGGAAGCGTTCATATTTTCACGAACGTTTACACAAACGCATTCCTTTTTTAAAACTGCGAACGTGAACTTCAAGAAGATCGTTTTTTTTTACTGAACTTGCACTGCATATCACGTTCTTTTAACGTTCCTTTTTGTGCCTTAAATGCAATATTTCACTCTAACTATGACTTTTAAATATTTTTAAATTCATAAAGCAAGGAAATGTATTTGCGGGCTACATTTGTAATACCGCATCTCGTGTTTATATTCATCCGCTACGAGCAGTGCAGTATGCAGTGAAGTGACATTGTTTGTCTGTGAATACGAGTCTCTCAGCTCAGCTCACTATTATATCTTTGCTTTCGACTGAGTGGAAAGAAAAAGTTTGTTTGTTTTGGCATGCACATGTGGTATAAGGTTAAGAGTGGAAAGTTTAAGTCCATGTAAATNGAAAGAAAAAGTTTGTTTGTTTTGGCATGCACATGTGGTATAAGGTTAAGAGTGGAAAGTTTAAGTCCATGTAAATCTTTCTCGTCTTTTTCTGTAAAAAAAAGCGCTATTAATTGCACACCTAGGTGTTTATTTTTATCTCAGTAAAATAACTTTTAAGTGAACTTAGTTAATTTTTTATTGAAGTACTCGAACTGAACTGCAACAAAATAAGGAACATGAACTTTAAAATGTTTATTTTTGAAGTGACGAACTGGACTTTTGAAAAGTTATTTTAAAACAGGAACTTGGCACAACACTGTCNAAGTTATTTTAAAACAGGAACTTGGCACAACACTGTCCAAGACCATATTCACTAATTTGTCGATAGAGATACGAAAAAGTGGCGTATCAGTTAAGGGACAATCTAGAATTCAAAACGTTTTACGTTTGTGCTACAGTTGCAAATGTTTCACATGTTATTTGTCACTTCCAGTGAGTGACATACAATATGAATGTAGGCAGTCATCGTAATTTAACAAATGTGCCTTTCTTTCGTACATGAGCACATTTGATGCATGTTTAATAGTTTCGTGGGAGAACGTGTTTTTCAAACACTCTACAGGTGGGCCTCTTAATACGTACATATAAGTGAAAGGCACATAAGTTCATATCGCCACATTGTTAAGTCTTAGAGGCGTTGCTGTTTTTTTTAATACTAATTCCTGATTGTGTGAAAGTAAGTGTTTGAATGACGTGAATATTGCATCTGCCGCAGGAACGATCATTTTCTGATTACAGCGGTGACGAAAGTTCTGCGATGCCTCCGCATTGTTCGCCGTCGACGCACGAGGTTGCAGAAAACACGGCGGTTTTCTTATTGGTGATAATTGCGGACCTTGTTTGGGAAGGTGAAATTGTATTCTCGTGAAAATCAGTGTGACTACAATCGCGCGCGTGTTTCACAGGAAAGGCTGGCAGTGCACTCAGTGAGGCTCGACGCAGAATACCGTCAGAAGGTTACGCGCCACCACGACCACACAAGAGTTGAGGATACATAAGTGAAATTGCGTCGCAGTTCCTTCCGATGCAAGCGAACTCGATCACTCATTGGCCGCGAAAAGCTACGGGAACGGAACGATGGTGTTGCACGCTGCTGCTCTCGCCCCGTTCTGCTCGCGAGAGCGAGTGTGATGTGAGAAGCCGCCGCTATAAGCCTGCCGCGACTCGTGCGTCCTTGGCCTTAGGTGGATTGAATTTCTGAGGTTATCTTTGAAAGAACGTTCTGGTCAGAGTTCTTGCCTCTCAGCGTGACTCGGGGCGCGGGGAACCTTCTAGAGCGGGCCGGAGAGACTGCTTACGCCGCGGCGGGCCTCCGAGCGAACAGTTTGAGTGTTTGGACGATTGCGCGATCTTAAGCGAAGACGACGAGCCAGCAGAGCGACGAGTGGCGGTGACAGTGACAGCGGGAGTGAAGTCTGCGGACTGCGAGCATCAGTGCAGTGAAGAGTGAGACTGACAAGCAGGGCTACTGAACTGCATGCGTGAGTGTGCGATATTTGGAATGATGGCAATACACAGNAAGAGTGAGACTGACAAGCAGGGCTACTGAACTGCATGCGTGAGTGTGCGATATTTGGAATGATGGCAATACACAGACTGATAATGTGTAAATAATGATTGTGATTTAAGTGACTTCAACCCATGTAGAGAAATCGAGAAGGACTTAAATTGNACTGATAATGTGTAAATAATGATTGTGATTTAAGTGACTTCAACCCATGTAGAGAAATCGAGAAGGACTTAAATTGCAATTGAAAAAGGCATTAAATATTGCGCTCACTGAGAATAACAAGAGTAATAGCGTTTATAGAGAGTATAATTGGCTGGATAATAGCTGTGTAAAAAAATGTATAATCAAGTATTTATTTTTATTTTGACCTCCATCACTTACGATCTCAGATACGCCCTTCTGGCGTCTTGCAACAATATATTAAAAAGCTGCAACACATAAAAATATTAATAAATGCCTGACTTAAAGGATTAACTGAACTGTTGGCCCAGCCACAGAGTACACAAGTATACAGAGGTGAAAAAGCCGCTTATTTCGTGAACTCGACACACACACGTCACACAAAATGGCCACTGACCAGCAACACCTTTGAACGTCGTTCGCCAATCAGATTCAGGTAAAATGCCAGCCTGAAGACTGACCAATAGGGAACCTTGCTCAGCACGCGGTAGCACGACGTTTACTTACAAGACTTATTTAATCGATTCGCTGTCAACAACACCGTTAGTACACGAGTCACGCTTTGCATTTTCATACATGAAGGCAAGAGCGTGTTCATTTCATATGTAGTCAGTTAAAAGCAGAACCGTTATCACTAGCGTCGAGCACAAAGCTGATACCCAACCGGCTGCGATAACAAAAGAAACGGGCTATTACGTCAGTAGCTATAGCACGAATGGAAATATTGTTTATTTTCGACACCTGTAAACGTAAATGGCTCTGGATATAAAAATAGTCACTTTAATATGGAGAAAATAATATTGTTAGAAAGCATTAGCCATGCAACCAACGCTGAATTGCTTTTCTGCTGCAATAACTGTTAATTCACGTTTTTCCGATTTAATTTTCTAAGTTCGATATGTTTAACTGGGATATATCCAAGTTGGAAGAGATATCTTCTTCTTTAAACCAAAGCACGAGTTTGTTTGAAGACTAACGTGAAGAAAGGACTGTGTCACTGTTTAAACACGTCTTTTTGATAGTTGCGTGTCTGGGAGGGAGTTGTGGACGCTCGCAGGAGACTAAACTCACGTCATGTTCCAATTCGTTTTTACTTTGTTTTTTCTGCAATTTCTATTTCGCTTTTGACAAGGTTTATGTCGGTACACCACGACGTTCGACTGTGCCATAATTTTGCTGTGTCATAACTCCAAAATTAAAACCCCATGAAGTATTAAAATAAACAGTGACCATGCCCGAAAGCTGTTCCAATTTAAAAACAAACAATATGAAACTATTATGACGTGAACTTGTTAGTAAAGAAAAATTGTGTAATAAAACAATTGCTATTGCAAAAATATTTCAACAGTTTGCTTTGTGAAATAATTATTGTGAGTGTAATACACATATCCCATAAACATCGCCTGTATGTATATTCAAATGTTTCAATCAGCTACGGTAAAACTAATATGGCGGAGATCAGGTTTTTGGTAGGCCTATTTGGTGATTTGTTCAGATTCGAAGCTGACAAAATGCAGAACGAGAATTACAAAAATGTGTCATCAATTTTGTTGAAAAAACTGGGTCACGTGGCCATTTTGTGGCAGTCCGGCCAATAGGGAGTATTCCAGAACGTGTAACAGCCAATCAAANAAAACTGGGTCACGTGGCCATTTTGTGGCAGTCCGGCCAATAGGGAGTATTCCAGAACGTGTAACAGCCAATCAAATTAAAAGCTTGTTTCCACAGCTTTGCGAGGTCAATAAGCATTCGAGCTCGCTTACATCAAAGGAACCGCCAAGCCACAGGTGCTTGGTATGACCGAGGGGGGGGGAGGGGGAGGAGGTCACATCGCAGCGTTGATAAACAATGATTGTTAACTACTTCAGTTTCTAATAAGTAATTATCGGTAGACTGCTTGCCTCATTCGTTGACAAACATGTGTATCTTGTTAATAGGCCTTTACAAAGCCAAACAAAGCTATATTTCAGTAGAAATAATGTTAATTGAATATTTAAAATCTTGGCTCACATGAGAGATAATTTGTAAATGAACATCGTCTTCTTGTTGAAACAAGAAGCAGGTACCTATGTGCCACAGTATTTCGCTTCTGTATGCATTTCTGTTGTATGGCCGAACACACAGGCTGGCTGTGGACGGGGCTGGAATGAAGACTGGAGACTCCAGGGAGCCCGCTTGTCCAGCTCACCGCGGGGCTGGAATGAAGACTGGAGACTCCAGGGAGCCCGCTTGTCCAGCTCACCGCGGGGCTGGAAGCTCAAGCTGGAGCGCTGGCCGCGCGGATGGCCGGCGGGACTCGAACCCGCCACAAATCACTCGCCCGGCGACTGCCAGCCGGCGTATTTACGCGTCTCGGCGAGGCATTACCGGCCTCATTTGTCGGCGAGCGCTGACGTCACTGCCGACCCCGCTGACAGATGGCCCCCTTGTCCTGCGGGCCGATGTTGCATCGCGCGCCATGTCTGTTACTGCAACCTCAGTGCACACACGGCGTGAGTGCTCAATTAGACTAACCCTCTTACGTAGTGTGTTCAGTGTGCACCGTTCTTCTGATCTCAGTGACTGGTGGAGTGGTGGGGTTTCGCCGGCTCTTGACAGCGATGTTCTGAGAGCCTCTGAGGGCGAAGCGTACTGGAGATAGAGCAGCACCGGAATGCAAGGGAGGGGAAACGGGATATACCCGAGGAAACCCGCCGGCCAACCCCATCCTCCTGCACGATTACCACGTGTGGAAATGCAAGGGCAACCCCATCGGGAATCCAACCCGGTTCGCCCTGGTGGGAGGTGAGCGCTCTAGCCGATAGATCACCGCGGCCCCCTGATCCCAGTGTCGAAACAGTATCAGACGAATATTACGCGAAATGAGAAAGGAAACACAATGCCACCTGCGACTACTTGACCGCGGGAATCTTCCGAGACAACATTACTTTCCAAAACGCGGTAGACTGGGGCCAACTGTAGCTGCTGCAGATGAACCTCAGACGTTTGTTACTGGACTGACAGAGTTCTCATTGACGCAGCTAGATTGGGAAAACAGCTTCACTCACAGGCGACAGAAGATGACACAAACAGGTCTTTAGGCGTGCGATAAATACATCAATGCGGTAGAAGTTTTCAAATTGTTTTATTTCAAATTATTTGTATTAGAAACTTCTAGATATGAAGTGACATATTTCAATAGAATTTTTTTAACAGAGTTTTGTAATCNAAATTATTTGTATTAGAAACTTCTAGATATGAAGTGACATATTTCAATAGAATTTTTTTAACAGAGTTTTGTAATCGGTTAAAGACTGGCGGGGAATGTCATCCCCGCAATAAGATAATTAAGAGGTGTCATTTTAGTATCGCGAAATATTTTGAAACTCTCAGCTGAAATCAAAGTTTCTATTATCGGTATAAATTATGACATTCGAATAAAAAAACTGTTTGTGTACAATACGGGAATAGTTCTCGGAAGAATATTGTTACCAGATTTGAAATGGCACGGTTGTNAAAAAAACTGTTTGTGTACAATACGGGAATAGTTCTCGGAAGAATATTGTTACCAGATTTGAAATGGCACGGTTGTTTTAATTAACCCATATGCTACTTATCCGGCGAGGATATCATTTCCCAATAAAGAGGGGAGTGTATGTCACATACGCTCAAAACTGCGCAAATGTAATAATATCCATCTCAAGATAACATTGTTCTGTGTGGCTGGCACTATTCAGGATGCCATGCATGACCCTGTGCAGCACTCTGGCGATTGCAATCACAAGAAGTTAATGCAGTGGCGAGACCTTGAAGAGGGGGTTGGGGGCGTGGTAAGGGCGATCACTCACCTCCAGAGGTCACGGTCAGTGGACATACTCAGCGGCACTCACTGGTCCACTGGCGGAAGACAATTACGTCGTCTCTTGTGGGAATACTTCCCTCAATGGTCGACACTTATTACGTCAGAAAATGGTTTTAAATAAATAACTTGTAGGTTAAGATTTAAAAATTTCCCCGGGGGAGGAATACCAAACCGCCCTCCCTCGTGGGGATGTTCCATACAGAACACACCCCCCGGTATAGGCTGTTCACGGTAAAGTGAGCACTTTGGAGGTTCTAGTTACTTTTATTCTATCAACCATTTTTATCCTCCCGCCTCTTTTTTAAAATTAATATTCCTTTGTAAGTAATAAACGCAGGGTATATTGTTACCTGTCGCTGGTCTGCGCCGCTGACCTTGGCCCACCGCGCGCGAGCGGGCGGAAGAGAAGGACAGAGTAGTGATGATAACGAGGCCGCACGTCAACGGAATGTTTTGAATGGCAGGCGAGCGAACCGCGTATCTGTTACAAGAAAAACGAGCCGACACGATAATTCTTTTTGCGGCGCGCGATGCTGACCCTGGTTGTATTGAGTTTCTGCGTTTATCTGAAGAATGCTCTGGATTAGTGACCTCGTTCTCTCCGCGTGGCTCGGGGTGCGTTGAACCTTCCAGATGGTCAGGGCGAACGATATAAAAGTTTGACAGGCCTCCGAGCCGAGGAGTTGATGAGTGAATGAGGGGTTGAGTTCCGAGCGATAGAAGACGAGCAGCGAGAGAAACGACCAGCGGAAGGGAAATCTGCGACTGCGAGTATCAAGCAGTGAAGGGTGCGGCTGGCCATCTGGACTATTGGACTAGACGTGTGAGNGGGAAATCTGCGACTGCGAGTATCAAGCAGTGAAGGGTGCGGCTGGCCATCTGGACTATTGGACTAGACGTGTGATTGAAATACATTACAATGTATAGCAACCGACAGATTGAACGTGTGTTAATGATAAGTATGAGTTGATTGACTGTAACCAAACAGACACAATTAAAAAAGGACGTTAATAAGAGTTGAAATAGACATTAAATATTGCACTCACTGTTAAATAAAAAGAGTAATAGTGGAGGCAGATAGTTGAATGCTGTTAATAATAGCAGTGTGAATAAACTAGGAATCAAATTTAGTTGTTTAATTTTTTTATTANGGGAAATCTGCGACTGCGAGTATCAAGCAGTGAAGGGTGCGGCTGGCCATCTGGACTATTGGACTAGACGTGTGAGTGAAATACATTACAATGTATAGCAACCGACAGATTGAACGTGTGTTAATGATAAGTATGAGTTGATTGACTGTAACCAAACAGACACAATTAAAAAAGGACGTTAATAAGAGTTGAAATAGACATTAAATATTGCACTCACTATTAAATAAAAAGAGTAATAGTGGAGACNGTTAATAAGAGTTGAAATAGACATTAAATATTGCACTCACTGTTAAATAAAAAGAGTAATAGTGGAGACAGATAGTTGAATGCTGTTAATAATAGCAGTGTGAATAAACTAGGAATCAAATTTAGTTGTTTAATTTTTTTATTAAGACCTCCATCCCTCACGAACTCAGATACGCCTCTCAGCCATCCATGTAACAACGTATTTCGCCAGACTCGGAAGTTAACTTCTAAGGCTACAATAAAAAATATTCATTATAATTCCAAATGAGAGGGCTTCAAAAAGTGCTCACATTACCATGAATAGCCTACAGCACATCATCCCCCAAAGCGGCTACCTAGTTACTCCACTGCTGTGATGGTCTCTGGATGCAGTTTCGAGAAGGTTCTGTCGGCAATCTGAAAGTACCGACAGACGAGTGTTTGCCCACATACAATTGCAGCTTTCACTACCACCAAACAATATTTAGAAATGGTTCACTCCCGTGATGTTGGTGAGGGGCTGGGGGGTTGTTCAACTACTGTTGCGCTACGCAANGCTACAATAAAAAATATTCATTATAATTCCAAATGAGAGGGCTTCAAAAAGTGCTCACATTACCATGAATAGCCTGCAGCACATCATCCCCCAAAGCGGCTACCTAGTTACTCCACTGCTGTGATTGGTCTCTGGATGCAGTTTCGAGAAGGTTCTGTCGGCAGTCTGAAAGTACCGACAGACGAGTGTTTGCCCACATACAATTGCAGCTTTCACTACCACCAAAAAATATTTAGAAATGGTTCACTCCCGTGATGTTGGTGAGGGGCTGGGGGGTTGTTCAACTACTGTTGCGCTACGCAANAATATTTAGAAATGGTTCACTCCCGTGATGTTGGTGAGGGGCTGGGGGGTTGTTCAACTACTGTTGCGCTACGCAAGCTTGGCGCAAACCACGGATAATACGGTGTACGAAACTGTATTCGCCTCTCGAAGCTTCCCTCCGCCACAGACAGGTTTTATTATTCAACAAACGCGGGCGACCAAGGTCCTTCCGAAGGAACGAAGTGGATGGCTAACATAAAAAAAGTGTCATCGCCTGCTATCAAAGTTGTACAACACAGAAAATTACTTTACCGGAACTCGCCACTTTATACATAAATGTCTCCGATGGTGGAAAAAAAAAGATGGAAAGATTGGTGTTGATAAAAAATAACAGGTAGATCTGTGAGGGTTACCCCCCTTCGCTAGGAAGATCTTCTACCTCCCCCCCCCTACCCTCCACCGCTCATAGGTATCAGTTGTGTAGATAGGCGTGTTGAGCTTTTCACAACACGGCGTCTCCTCGCAGCTGTTATTTTTTCTCCCGCGACGGGCTCATTTGTATACGTTGGCGATCAGTGTTCGGCATTCCTTCCCCATATCTCTAGGCGTTGGGCACCACAGTGTTAGTGGGGGGGAGGGGGTACCGCGGCCCCACCCTATCCCCCTCAGAAGCAGTAACTCACGGAGCCCAGCAGGGGGCGAGAGTGGCGGGGCGGTGCGGCGTGATTATCGCGATGCTAATATTTCCCGGCTGGTAATCAGATAGCGACTGTACATCAGCGCCGCGCTGCGGCCACCAGCGGTAACTCACGTCCCGGGAGGGATGCAGTCTCGGTGGCTCGGCAGCTAGTGCGGGAGTTGCAGCCCCTCGTAACTCGAATAGGGCGAACGAAACCTTACCGAAGATACCCGAAGTCTGTCCGAAGTCGAGGTTCTACGGCCTTACAACTTCGGCACGTATAAAAATTATTACATATTTAATATATATACTATATTCACATATTATAAATATATAATAAACAATCTTATAGGTTCCCTATTTAGACACTGCAGTGGCGTGTGAAGTGTTGCAAGGTAAGCTGGTGCTTGCTCACTGCTGTACATTCTCGGTGCACGCAGCAGGAGCCAGTAACCACCGTGCAGCCCAGGGAAACTGAATGTATTCCGACCACTCACAAGCGAGCAGCAAGGGACACATTACACACGTCCTGTGGCGTCAGCTGCCGAGCTACGTTTTAGTGGTGGGAGTGTAAACTAGCCAACAACAGGGTACAGCATACAGCTAACGACAGCTTAGCTTGCAACAGTTCACCACACGCCACTGTGATATCAATGATTGATTTGCATATTTTAATTATGACGGCGGTAGCTCAGACTGTTTTGTGCGAGAGCCATTCATGTCTGTTTATTCGTTTCTCTTGTATTTCCATGAGCATACGCATAAAACTGGTTGTAATGTAGTGTTTCACCTTCACTGTTACAGTTTATACTCTCCGAAATGTGTTTGTGATATGAGATGGCTGTGGAAAAGAGAAGCATTAAATAACGGTGCCCGGAAAACATAAACCAATCGCAATAACAGTATAACAGTAAGCACGGAACATGGGTAGCGTTAAGGTTTCTTCTACTCGGGTTGGGAAGATGTTGAAATTTTGCCAGCAAAAACTTTTCGCCACTAGGTAAGCGCTAGTGTCACCGGTGTATCAGAGTTTTCTCTATTTCATACGTTAAAAAAAACAGGATAATTGCAATAAACATAAATAAAATAAGAAAACTTCGTAACTAAGTAAATACGTTTCTCTTTTATCATTCAAATACATAACAATTTTATTTAAAAGTGATCTCTTTGGACTACTGCGCACCTAGCGTCGGAAATTTTTCCTCTCCCATAAGAATAATTGTTTTGTCCCCAACCTGAGTAGAACTAACCTTAGTAGTGCGCACGAGAATTGACCGCAATGTTTTTGAACATATTGATTCTAAACTGCGCACGAGAGTTCCTGACATCGTGCACAAAGGAAATTGTTATATTTGATTTCTTGTTCACGCGCACGGGGCAACAGCCAATCAGAGTAGATTATAAAATTTGCGACGAAGTTGTTTGTTTAAAATGCAAGAATAGTTATACTACAGAAACGGAGGGGTGTCGCAATATATTAATTTACAGGAAATAACAGTTCACTNTCAGAGTTTTCTCTATTTCATACGTTAAAAAAACAGGATAATTGCAATAAACATAAATAAAATAAGAAAACTTCGTAACTAAGTAAATACGTTTCTCTTTTATCATTCAAATACATAACAATTTTATTAAAAAGTGATCTCTTTGGACTACTGCGCACCTAGCGTCGGAAATTTTTCCTCTCCCATAAGAATAATTGTTTTGTCCCCAACCTGAGTAGAACTAACCTTAGTAGTGCGCACGAGAATTGACCGCAATGTTTTTGAACATATTGATTCTAAACTGCGCACGAGAGTTCCTGACATCGTGCACAAAGGAAATTGTTATATTTGATTTCTTGTTCACGCGCACGGGGCAACAGCCAATCAGAGTAGATTATAAAATTTGCGACGAAGTTGTTTGTTTAAAATGCAAGAATAGTTATACTACAGAAACGGAGAAGTGTCGCAATATATTAATTTACAGGAAATAACAGTTAACAGTTCACTAAAAAAAACTTAAACGTTCGTCACAGATTTACGATCTCCAAAACAACAATTTTAAAGAAAAGCANTAACAGTTCACTAAAAAAAACTTAAACGTTCGTCACAGATTTACGATCTCCAAAACAACAATTTTAAAGAAAAGCAAAAATGCTAAAAATTTAAAATACTGTAAAATTTCAACACAATATCACAATCTGTTAAGAAAGTTCATTATTTACCAAACTGCCAAATGACGTCGAAGTCATCTCGAGATTTCATCGGATAAAAATAATACATATCCTCCGTATTCAATTGTGAATCAATTTCGCGCAAGAATTCTGGTCGTGTTCATGTTCTACTGTTATGTTGTTTGTTCTTTGCGTAAGTATTTTGATTGTGAACCCAGCCTAAGAAGCTCTTGCTAAGCTGGACTCACAACCACCCGTTGCATCCGTCAGGCAGTCACGTGATCTTCAACCAATCGCAGGGCAACTTTTTTTCTATCCGTCCATCCATCAAATATTTCACAAACTTTAACGTTCGACGGATCGATGTATGGGCCACCGCCTTCTGACGACATTCCGTAGACGTGAATACGCACTTTGGAATAAAATGCAAGGCGGTGGGTATGTGTTCATCTTTGGTGGTAAATTCGGGAATTTAAATTGTAGGCAATAATTCAGTATAAATTCTCATCACCTAAAAAAAATATTTTCGCAACAGGTTTTTTTCTTGAAACGTATTTCCAACCAAATAATGATCACGATGGTTAGTTGTCACACTGCAAGTTTGCCGCACAGAATGATTGACGGACGACGGATTGTTGTGAGTAGCTTTCAACTGACGGACGGAAACACAGACGGAAAACTTGACTGGCGGACGGACAACTGACAGGTGCGACGGACTATTGTGAGTCTCATAGACTAAAGATGAGGCAGAACGCTTATTCGTTTTCTGCTCATGTATCCGACATTGACCTACCCCAAACCATCACATCTGCAAAAGTCACATGGTCCACAACGATGAAGGTGTTTGTTTATATCTTAATTTTTAAATGACCAGCACTATTATTTTAATAAAATACTTTTACCAATTCGAATTTAATCTGACTGCTTACTAAATTGGTTAGAGGAAGTATATCAGCGTCTCAAAGCACTTGTTTACTAAGCAGTGTTCTAACCTCAAAAGCAATCCACGCCCTTTTTGCCGGACGTATTGGCAGATAAGCAGCTCAATGTTGGGACACGGAGACTGGTTGTGCGCAGCCAGCGAGATCACTCTACCTCGCCTTTAGTCTATGGTGAGTACAGTCCACGTTTACAACAAGCCCTGAGCGGTGGCTTGTCTGGGAACACCCTCCCTGGTCTAGTGGTCAGGAACCTGTATCAGAAATCCGCACGCCACACGTAATGCCTGACTCACGACCGCGCCAGTCGCGGATGCAGTGCTGCCAACTGGCGAGACCTCTTTCCCCGCGCGGGAGCTGCGGGAAATTATCATCCCGGCCGATGGGAATCTCCTGCGCGGATCTTAAAGAATCGTGGCTTCCGCAAGTTATGAGTGGCTGGTGTATTGTAACACGGTTTCGTACCTGACGCCACCTGGGGACTTGGCCCCTCCCACGCCCCTCGAGACTCCGTGCGACTAATGTCGTTAACTCTTCGATGGTTTTCTCTTTCCTCTCCCTGGGCGGGGTTTCGTGTGACGGCGGCATCCCCGTCTCGCTCTTGAAGAGGCACGGCTTCCATCCCCGCAGTGGCGTGCGTAACTACACGTGTACTCAACTCACGGTTACTTACAACTTTTCTCAAGCCCTGCTAACGATCTCCTTCTTTGATATTCCTCCGCCTCGTGCATACAAAACTTAAACCAAATCTAGAAAACTACGCTAAACGGACAACGCGCCGCATTCGTGCGCACTCATATTTCGTACAAGAACTATTTCTTACCAGGCATTACCAACAATCTATTTTCTCAATTTTTTTAAATTCGTATCGATTGAAATTAAATATTATAATTTACATATAAAACTTAAGTAGAATTCCAATTTACACCAAAAATAAAGTCTTTTTATGTTGACAGGAATATAAAACGCTTGCGATGGGTAAATTACGTTTTTAGGAGACAACCAAACCCGTCATACACGGTGTGATTGTTTTGAAGGTTTGAAACAAAAAGTGTGAAGAAACCGTGAAAAGACTATAGAGGCTTTTGATGGGGAGGGGGGGAGTATAACAGAGCCTTGCTAACTGAGGGAGGGAGCCGAGAAAGGAGGGGGAGGGGGAGCTTAAAGCCCTCCCACGAAACTGCAACAAATGAAACAAAACTTATCAGTGTTTTAAAAATTATAAGCAAACTTTGTTAGTCCCAGTTTTAGGCTTCATTTTCCTCTATAATGTGACGTAACTAAGCAGTCACTGGAATATTGGTTTTACAGGACTGCGCCAGAAAATTATGTTCGTTGTAAAACTGATGGCGAAGTAGATATGGCTTTGTCTCTACCAGAATGACATTACACGCGGGTCTGGATTCCCCCAGGGGGTGGGGGAGAGGGTGTTGCATTAACCACCCAGGCGGGAGTGGTTCCCTCGGGAACATGTTTAAAACTTAACATAATTTGCAAAAACAAATTAAGAGTGAATCAAGTTATTTAAAAAAATTTCTTAACGTGGCAATATTTTCAGAGATACTCGCGTTAAAAATGTTTTTGTTTGAAACTGTAATTATTAAAATGTACGCATTGAGAGTGAATTTCTTTAACATTGATTCCGAATTTATACCATGTGGCTACATGAAAGGTTTACGAAAAAGTCTTTAGTGGATTCGCAGTTATGTTTTGATCAGCAAAGAGCGTACTTCATTCCAGGAACAAAAACTGTTTTGTGGGTACGTTTGGCGCACGAGGTTACGGGTTCGGATCCCGGGGACATGCCTCTATCAGACCTAAGTTAAGTGTTTGTTAACATGTATGCAGAAGAAAGTCTAATGTCGCTGCAGCAAAAAACTTACTGTTGAGGCATTTCTTTAGACGTTTATGTTGTAGTAACATTAATGTTGTGGCAAAGTTGCTTAATGTAAACCATTTACAAAGACTTATATTCCTGTAATGCAAACATGCCGTTGAAGTTTTAATGTTTATAAAGCCTCTAAGTAATTTTGCTGCAACCAAAAGTTGTATTACGCTAAAGTTAAGAGGAAGAACAAAATATTTTGTGTTAGTGGGACATTAAAGAAATGTCCAACCAACAGAAGATTACAGTGACTTGGTGTTGTTAAATGGCAGATGGAAGTTAACATCGATAACATCGTAAATTGAAACCACTGTATTTAAATTTTAAAGCGTGGTTTGAAAACTAAATGCAGTTTATACTAGCTCTCAAGACATGCAAAGCCGTTTACGTGTGTCAATTATGCATGCATATATTTATAGAACATAAACAGTGATGGGTAAAATACTGGAAAATTGTAATTGAGCTTAATTACAAATACTTTTAAGAAAATGTAATAAATTAAAATTACTGAATATCAATAGCAATTAATTACAATTACAAGTAGATTACAATTACCAGCGTTTTCTCGAACTACACTCCAATTACAGTAGCGTACGTAATTTCCGAAACAAAAAAAATATTACAGTTTCAATTTTATGACTGTATGACTCCATTACTAATCAAAATGCAATGAAAAATATAAAATTTTTATTTAACTGTATGATTAGCGTCAAAACTCAGATGACTAGACTTAAATTTAAATAAGCAATTAACTTTATTGACCAATTACAAGTACAATAAAGAAAAAAATAATAATAAGTTAATAACACAAATGTAAACACAGGGAAGAAAACAAGTTTTGAGAAATTTGAAAACTTTTCAGAAATTTCAAAACGAAAAGTTAATATTTTAAGTACGCTTCCATTTCCACGGACTAAATATTCTACAAATATCATATAAGTTATTTACTTATTTCAACAAGATTAACATTTTTTGTTTTTGTAATTTTTGTGTTCACAATTACCCAGACAAAAAGTAAAAAAAAATTCATAATGTAAGTTTAATTCACAATATTGGGGTAGTTGTGATTCTACTTGGAAAACTTGACTTACCTACGTAACCTTTACCAAGTTTTCTCTTATATTAAACAAGACGTGGGCTAAAATTTTTACAAGTTCAGCTGCAATATTTTGATATTATCTTGCACAAATTCACAAAAATGCCGTGAAAGTGTTTTTAAATAGGAAGAAACAGGCAGATAGTCTATGCGGAAATGCAGTATTAGTTCGCATGTGCCTTAACTAACTGACCATACACATAATTATTTTTTAAATTTTAAAATAAATTCTTGTTTGCTTTGCAAAACAGTTGCATGTTGGAAGTTTTTATCTCCCACGTGACCGCGTTTCCAAGAAAACAAATATTTTCCCAACACTAAAAAGCCTTTCAACCGGTGCACTCGATGGTGAGTCTGTGTTAAATGTAATAAAAAGTTATTTTTAAGTTGTAAAGTTTAAAAGGACATCTGTATTGTTGTGATTGAGAGCAGTGTAGCTAGAAACTTCACTATTGTCACTTTTATAAACTTTGGCTGCATTCCTGGGAAAAAACTTTCCTCCTCTGATATTTTGTTTGACGCCGCAGTTGACGTGGTTGCGCATACATTACAAGCTAATGCCGCTTCCTCATGCCATATTTCAAGCGCATCATTTAGTTCTGTAGCATCAGAGATCCACTCAAACTTCAGAGAAGGTGTTAGGCCTGCAGGAAGAGTCAGCCTTTGGTTCTGCAAAACCTCTTTAAATCTTCTGTTGACTTCATCTAGCAAATCGTGGCTTTGGCTTTCATCTCCTCGAGTTCTTTCTTCACACACACGACGGTGGGCAGATAGCTTGTTCTTCTCTGCCTGCAGAATATTGAGCGATGTCGGAACACGCTTCAGTGCCTAAAACCTTTAAGGAACCCTGTTTGAGTAACACATGTGTTCTTCACTCACAATTAAATTTTGGTTATTTTTCGCTTAAATATTTGTAATGAATGTGTTTCGTGCCAAATTGCTGGCCATGTAACTTAAGTTAAAAATTAAAAAAATTTTGTTCACTTAAAAATTAGAACCCATCCCAACATGCTCGTTCATAAAAGTGACTTATCCGGGTTTTAATCCAACCAAACGAACGGCGTCCATGACATTATCGAGTTTATCACTGCCGTGAATTTGTGCAAGAGATGTCAAACACTTGACAGTTTCAAACATGCTGTTCCAACGAGTGCAGTTTGGAGTGACGAGAGTGCTATGGTAGGCCTCGCGTAGCTTGACACGGACAATGGCGTTTCTCTGTTCATTCCATAACGCTTGACACTTAGCAAATGCATATCTTGGAAACCTCTTGGCATTGCCGTCATTTTCAGCAGCTTGGCTATCCTGTTAAAAAAAATGGTTTAATAACACATGCAAATTCAATTAAGTATACACTGAAGAGCCAAAAACAACTGGTACACCTGCCTAATATCGTGTA
>NQII01008830.1:0-18846 GCA_002778355.1 Clitarchus hookeri
GTAGTGTATTTCAGAATATATTTTTTCTTTAGTGTTTTGTAGAATATTTCAGAATATATTTTATTTAGTGTTTTGAGGTATATTTCAGAATATATTTTATTTAGTGTTTTGTAGTATATTAAATAATATATTTTCTTTATTGTTTTGCGGTATATTTAAGAATATATTTTCTTTAGTGTTTTGTAGTATATCTCAGAAAATATTTTCTTTAGTGTTTTGTAGTATATTTCAGAATATATTTGCTCTAGTGTTTTGTAGTATATTTCAGAAAATATTTTCGTTAGTGTTTTGTAGTATATTTCAGAATATATTTTCATTAGTGTTTTGTAGCACATTTCAGAAAATATTTTCTTTAGTGTTTTGTAGTATATTTCAGAATATATTTTCTTTAGTGTTTTGTAGTATATTTCAGACTATATTTTCTTTAGTGTTTTGGGTGTCTCCAAAATAGACATTCATAAACGGAGAAGGAATCGGCCAGGACGTGTGTTAAGGAACCATCCCGTCATTCACCTGGAGTGATTTGGGAAAACCCTGGAAAACCGGGTCTTGCCGAATACGAGGTAATTGTCCTTGCCAATGTGCCAGCTTGTTATGTATAGTTCTGAAAATAAAATGGAATCTAGTAAAACACCAAACACGTCAAAATAATTACACTCTAAGAAGAGAGTAAACGAATTCTATACTGCCTGAGCTAAATCAATACCTAGATCAGCTCGCAATAAGCTCCGAAGTAGAAAAGGAATTGGAAGAATTGCAGGTAGGAATTATTAAAACTGCTTTAAAAATATTAGTTACATGATATATAAGAACAAGAACCAGATCATTAAAAATATGGATTGAAGACATCGAAAAGATAATTAAAGATAAGAAAAATTCTTATTTAAGATGGTTTCATGTGAAAGCGGATTAAAACAACATATAATACAAAGGGTTAATTGATATAGCTAAAAGGGATGGAACGATGCCTCAAAATGATAGTTGGAATAGGTAAATTAGTAATATAGAACACAAACAATATGGGAAATCAAGTACAGCTCATGAAGCAATTAAAACATCTCAACAGGGAAGAGAATGATACATCAAATATAAATAACATACGTGAGCAAACTTGGTTAGAACATTATAATACATTTGTGGTACTCAGCATCTGAGGTGAGAAAAAAGATTACATTCGATGGTAGAAACACAATCTGTGATTCAATTCACCCTTTGAAGATGGAAGAATAAGAATCAGCACTGAGCAGTAGCAAAAATAAGGAGTTCAGGTACAGATGGAGAACTTGTGAAATATTACACAGAAGATATAAAGAAAGGTTTTTGAGAATTTTAAATATATGTTGGATGACCCATCCAATACCAGTTAGATGGAAAAAACTCTAGTAAATTCAATTTTTAAAAAAGGATATCGCACACACAAGTGATAATTAAAGAGGCATAAGCCTATTGAATGTATCACACTATATATTATACAAAGGTACTGGTGAGACGACTTTATAAAATATCAGAATATTTACGAAGATAAGAAATAACATGGATTTAGGATTGGCAGATCATGTGCGGACTGTGTGTTTATACTCAAACATATTATTCAAAAATGACGGGAATTCAACCTCCAAACACATATGCTGTTCATAGGCTCTAAAGCTTTTGATATTGTGCGGAGAAAGAAACTCTGGGAAAAAATGGAGAGAAAGGGTTATCCCCAATATTTAGTAAGGCATCTAGAAAAGTTACATTAACGTACCACAATTTGTGTTACTCAAGAGGTGAGGAACAGGAAATAATAAACCATGTAGTATGGCGCGGGTGTTCATTGTCACCATGCCTATTTAACATATGTTTCGATGCAGCCATTATACTATGGCAAAATCTATTACAAAATCATTTTAAAATAGGACATTTTCATTTAGACACAGTTCTTCTTGCGGGCGATCAAGTCATTCTCTCAAACTCTGAAGACGGATTGCAAAAAGTAGTGAACGAATTACAAAAATTGTAAATAAGTTTTATTTAAAAATATCAACCATTAGATTTATGGTAATGGCTTTCAAAGGTAAATTCCCAGTAAGAAAAAATTGAATTAAATAGATGTATAATTGGACAAGTTAATAGTTTTAATAATGTAGGATGTTCAATTTCGTATGACGAGAATAGACATTTAGAACAAAAATAGTAAAATTTCTGTGTGTGTACATATATATATATTATTATAACACTATCTATGAAAGGCTTAATAATAAAACTTAGATGTACTGTATAAAAAGTTGTTTAATTTTAACCTAAATGTATGTGGCAGTAGTATCTCCAATGATGTCGGTATAAGTTTACACCTAAATGTGTGAATGTTTTTTACTCTATATCCAAGTAAATTTATGCTTTAAATTAGTAAAATAACATGTACATTTTAAAACTAATTTTACATAGAATGGTGTAAAATTACTGTTACTATGTAGCTGAAAATTAACTGCAACGTTCGTGTATTTTTTATCCCGGCAAATAAATTTCCACTGACATCGCAATTGTAATTTCATTACTGTGTATGTGTACGAATATGTTAAGTCACAAATTTACTGTAATTGTAATTATGCACTTTATGTAAATTTTTTACTTCTTTACTAATAAATTTTACAGTCGTTCTTTTACAAATTCGTCATGTTGATTCACATAATTTGTAGGCGCCTTTTTAAAAAATTTACACTATTTTTCTTAATTTTGTTACTTGGTAGTTTAGCAAAGTTATGAAAAAGTTATCTCCAAAATATGAATAGCCATTGACCTCATATGTAGAATAGGTAGTTACATACAAAAACGAGCATATTACATCATCGGGATAGAAGTTTTTCTTCTGAACACACGAAAGGAGTTCGAAGTATTTCTACCTCCTACCGCTAGATCACATGTTTTAAACTAATTCTAGTAGATATCTTTAAATTTCTACGAACATTAGTGTAAAATTAAAAATACCGTACTCATTTTATCAAATTACACATAATAATGTAAAATTACCGAAAATTTGTTTGTGTAAATATACGCTCACAGATACTCCAGAATGTAATGCAAGTTAACACACACATTATATTTATAAAATTACACAATCGAAGATGTTCAACTACACTGACATTGAGTATTCAAACAACGACCACGTATCAGTAAAATTACACAACTTAAAGTTTCAATATAATGAGTGGGTGTATTTTTACACATAGTACTTTAAAATATGTAAATTAACACCAACCTTGTGTTTATTAAGCCATACGTTTATGTATTTTCGAAAAAGACATCTAGTGCTTTCTGGATCATTAAGAACATTTCTGTAAAATTACACATACTGTTGTTTTTGCAAATTACTCATAAAAAATTTAAAATCTCTAAAAGTTTGTATACTTATCTTTTAAAGTGTAGAAATCATGTTAGGATTTTATAAAGTTTTAACAGTCTCGTTTCTTATGTATATTAGTGAGAACTGTACACTGAATAAAACAAAGAAAATGCAAGTAAAATACACAGAGATGAGATTCCTAAGAATAATATCAACATCCGTAATGTTGATATAAGGGAACTATTCAAATTTTTCAATTTACAAGGAAAAATAGATTTCTTAAAACTGCAATGGAACGAACATATAGACAGTATGGACCAAACTATATTGAGAAAAAAAGCAACACGATGTGTACCAATGGGAAGACGCTATGTTGGTAGACCAATATAAGATCAGAAGACAGTCTTTGAGGCGGAACAGGGTTATAAGTCTATCATTGAAGAAGAGGAAGAAGAAAAATAATACATGAAATCGAGGAAAGGAATCAATTTTATTATTTGCAAAGTGACAGTGTTCTGTCTTCAACTAAGGTACTATAGTGATACGAAAATTTTACTCTCAAGGAAAAATCTGGAAACAGTTTAATACATTCTATGAGTTGAGCTTAGAAGTAATAAGAATTCTTCACCTATTTGAACAAAAGAAAAGAGTACAGAAGCAATAAATTGCTGACAAACACAACTGACACAACAGGGTTTTGGAGTACGGCTTATCATGTTCTCCAAAATTTATCTACTCTAATATAGCCGTAAAGCGTTANGACACAACAGGGTTTTGGAGTACGGCTTATCATGTTCTCCAAAATTTATCTACTCTAATATAGCCGTAAAGCGTTAAATTGTACGTATTTTTTTCTGCTCAAGTGGAAAGTGTATTTGCCAGTTGATAATTCAGTCCTCCACCGATCAGAAATCGTCTCGATTTTGATAGATCATCGAAACTACTGCTAATATAATGATATGCAACTAAAGGACGATTTATTTTTCAAAAGCATTTTGTAATTTGTTTTATTGACATAGCAACTGATTTATTTGTAAAGAAAAATGTATAACTTTTTATTGTTTACACTCCTATTCGAGGGTGGTAGCATGAAGATGCTTATGTCCAAAAGAAAAAAAAANTGTATAACTTTTTATTGTTTACACTCCTATTCGAGGGTGGTAGCATGAAGATGCTTATGTCCAAAAGAAAAAAAAAATGTTTTTACCTATATGCAAGAAATGCTTATTAATTAAAAAAATAAATACTAAAAAAATTTAGTTTTTGTACGATAATATTACGTTAAATTGAAAATAATGGATATCTATTGCTTCATAGTTTCAAAAATATATTTCCGGAAAAAAATAATTTGTACATAAAATCTGGTTTTATTTATATTTCATGCGTGCACATTACAGCTTAGTTAAAATGCATTGCATAGAGATAATGCCTCAAATATGAACTCTTTATTATTCTAAGTTCCTTACAAAACTTTAAATTTATTTCTAATGTCTCCGTTGATAAATTATTACTCAATATCATATACAAGCATAGGTTACAAGTAGTAAATATTCATAGAGGTAAAATTATAGACTATAGTACACCCCTGGAATATAGCTACACACAAAATGTTGTTAAGGGGCCATTACATACGCGCTTGAAGCGGCTTGTATATTCTGTAAAACGTTGCCAAAGTTTGTGAACTTTCTGTGAGCAAGAAATATTGAAGAGCACCTTTTTTACATATTTTTCTTGGAATTATTCACTCAGGATTATACCTTCAGGACATTTTATTGAAGAAAGAGCACTAGGCAATATTGACACCGTTTTTACAATGCGCGACCACAATGATATTCTTTATTGAGCCGCAGATCACTGTTAGAAATTTATGTAGATTTACGGAAACTTTTTACGAAGATGTAGAGTTAATTTACGGAGAGGCACTCCGTAATGACGAGTAACGGAAATGAGTTCCGTAAATATAAAATGCGGAAGCACTTCCTATTCTTATAGCTTCCATTTTGAGACACGAGCAATGCAGATGGTACCTAAAGCGTATAAAATCCCATCTTCACAATACTTCTTCGTGTAGGTGAGAGACGAACCACTCATAGAGTGCCAATTCGTTGATTCTTGTTCAGATTCCGCTAANAATACTTCTTCGTGTAGGTGAGAGACGAACCACTCATAGAGTGCCAATTCGTTGATTCTTGTTCAGATTCCGCTAAAGGACAAAACCATTTGCATACACAGGCACGCACATAACGAAAATAAAACTATTTTTTTCGTAACCTCGCGTTATAAACCGTAAATACAGCAAGCTCTCTAATACGACTAGAAACATCACTTTCATGTAAAATAGATGTCTACGAAATACTTCGTGTAAAGTTGTGGTAGGTGAGTAGTTCAAGTTATTGATTGTTAACTTTTCGATTCGTGTTCAAATTCCATTACAGGACAAAATGTTTAACATCTTCTAATTTCTCTGTCATTCACAATGAAATACATTACGAAAGTATTATTTTCCTTGCCCCTGTTTATAAACATGAAATTAAAAAAATCCCTAACACTAGTGACTAGGAACAGAGAGTGAATTAATGATCATTCAGAAATGCCATATTAACAAAATCAATTTTGTGAAAGCGTGGCATATGAGTGAGTAGTGTGTTGGAGTGTAATTTTTTTTTTGAGTTCAAATCTTGCCACCGGAAAATATTTTTAAAATTTTTTTAATAGGCATGTTTTTATATAGTAAATCGCCCACATAACGGAAGTAAAGTAAAAAGCGGATTAGAAAAAAAACTTGCAAGTTTATGGTCACGTTGCGTGAATTTACGGAGATTTGTGTGAAATTTACGGACAGAGCGTTATTGAAATAAACGAAGAGACCGTAACTTAACGCAAGATGTCTGAACAATTTGTAACCGGTATTTTCCGTAATTTTATGGACATTTTTTTCAAACAGCGTAACGAGAAGTTCAAGACATCTCGAATAGAGAACAGAAAATAAAAGGCGCGTCAAGGAATTGCGCTCTGCTGGCTGTCTGGCAGTAGTGAGCGATAACACACAACGGAGAAGGAAAATATTCCGCACAAACTTTAAATGCGAACCAGCGTCGCCATTCAGCGGAACACTAGCCACCGGAAGANAATACTTCTTCGTGTAGGTGAGAGACGAACCACTCATAGAGTGCCAATTCGTTGATTCTTGTTCAGATTCCGCTACAGGACAAAACCATTTGTATACACAGCCACGCACATCACGAAAATAAAACTGTTTTTTCGTAACCTCGTGTTATAAACCGCAAATACAGCAAGCGCTCTAATACGACTTGAAACAAAGACAGGCGCGTTCGTCACTTTTATGTAAAATAGATGTTTACGAAATACTTCGTGTAAAGTGGTGGTAGGTGAGTAGTTCGAACTAATTGATTTTTAACTTTTCGATTCGTGTTCGAATTCCATTACAGGGCAAAGTATTTAACCTCTTTTAATTTCTCTGTCAAACACAATGAAATACACTACGAAAGTATCTTTTTTCTCCTTTACAAAATAGATTTTGTGAAAGCGTGGCAGATGAGTGAATAGTGTGTTGGGGTGTATTTTTTTTTTTTTGAGTTTAAATCCTGCCACTGGAAAATATATTTTAATTTTTTTAATAGTCATGTTTATATATAGTGAATCAGCCACATAACGGAAGTAAAGTAAAGAGCAGATTAGAAAAAAAACTTGCAAGTTTGTGGTCACGTTGTGTGAATTTACGGAGATTTGTATGAAATTTACGGAGAGAGCGTTATTGATATAAACGAAGAGACCATAACTTAACGCAAGATGTCTGAACAATTTTTAACCGGTATTTTCCGTAATTTTATGGACATTTTTCCAAACAGTGTAACGAGAAGTTCAAGACATCTCGAATAGAGAACGGAAAATAAAAGGTGCGTCAAGGAATTGCGCTGGCTCTCTGGCAGTAGCGAGCGATAACACACAACAGNAAGGCGCGTCAAGGAATTGCGCTCTGCTGGCTGTCTGGCAGTAGTGAGCGATAACACACAACGGAGAAGGAAAATATTCCGCACAAACTTTAAATGCGAACCAGCGTCGCCATTCAGCGGAACACTAGCCACCGGAAGACAAGTGAGAAGCGTCCACTTGCGGGTCAACCCGTATAGAGAATGTAGCGTAGGGGGGAGGGCCGCAAACTGTGTCGCAATCAATCTCCGCGTCCATCGCCGTACGGTTTTTAATCCTAAAGAACTTTAAAGCCACGTGAATTTGACTAAGGTTAGTGTAATATTTACTTGTATAAGTGGTTTTACGTGATAACACACAAACACTGACTGTCTATTCGCAGTATCTTCACACTTTTTTGAATCAAACATTTGAAAAGTTACGAACAGAATGGCGTGTTTGGTTGTGTCCTAAATATACAAAGAATTACAAACATTTTACTTTTAAAATTAAATTAAAGTGATCTTTTAGTTATATTTTATCTCCAAATTGCAATGATTGCTGAATAGAAATAGAGATAAATAGGTAAATTAGCAACACCTGGTAATAAATTAGTTCTCATGCAAAATATTATTTAAAAGTGCGCACAAATGCGATGCGTTATCCCTTCGGTATAATTTTCTAGACGTAGTTAATCTTTGTTTGCATGAGGCGGAGGGATATTCTGACAGAGCTTTGGCAGGGCTTCAGTTTTTTGCAAGTGAGCACGAGTGGAATATGAGTTGTAACACGAATATAACATCAAGTTAGACAAATGATTGTTTTCTCCGTAGAAACGCGTATTTGTTTTAACAACACGCGTATATAAATTGACGCAATAAGTGATTTTTAAGAGTTCTGATGGTGATTCTGGAGACAATTTTGGGGACATACGCGAATGACGAAAATCAGTAAATCAGCTTCAGTCTGTGGGACAATCAGTGAAATGAAATGGAGACCACAGCCTTTGAGTAGAGGTAGACTATTCATAGTGGTTGAATGGGAAGCTTAATTAAATATGCGAATTCGGACACTACTGCTTGTGATTCATATTTAGACTTTTTTTATTGGTTTCCACTGGTTCAGAGCTAATTTTAATAATTCAGGTTTACGAAGCAAATGGCAAAACCGTATAACAGAGACAAACTGCAGCTGGAGTTTTTTAATATAAAAACGTATTTCATAATAAAGTCGACAGCTACTCGTAGGGGTGGCTGATATACCCTTATGATGGAAGCTGAAAAATTATATATTTTTTGTGAAAATCAAGACAACTTATTTATGAATGAAAGCAGATCTGTAACCGCCGAAAAAAAAAATCCTTACACATGAAATTAATTATTCTCTTAAACTCCGGTTCTTGCATTTATTTTTCATAAAATTTCGCTACCAGAAAGCAATTTTCTTATTACCAGAAGCGTTACTAATCAGTTTGTTAAAAGTTAATGGGAAAATACACCTTCTGTTGTTTCCAGGCATGTTCGAAGCCTTCGAAGTAATTTAATTAGTTTCAGGAGCATTCCTGCAGATGAGAAACCTTATTACGCTCGAAGCGTTCTGTGTATTGCAAAACAGGCAGTCAGAAAGCTTTGATTGTTACACGTGCTCCCTTCCTGCGGTTATTTTACTAATTATTTAATATTATTACGGTGAAAAAAATTGAAAAGGATGGGGTGTANGTGCTCCCTTCCTGCGGTTATTTTACTAATTATTTAATATTATTACGGTGAAAAAAATTGAAAAGGATGGGGTGTAAGGAACATACTAAGGAGACTTTTTTCATTAATTTTGACAAGCTGATTATAAAGACCGTCGTTGAAACATCTGCTGTGTTTCCGTGTAACAAAATTTATTGCAAGACAATGGTAGCAACCCCATACATTTTCACGGAATAATTATGGCATTGTGCTTATGCAGTGTTTGCTTAACTTCATTAAATCAATAGTCAAATTTCGTGAATTTTTATCAAAATATTATTTAAAATACACGTTAAGAGGCGTAAAAGATTCTTGGCAATAACTCTCAACCATTATAAGTAATCCAAGTTTTCGACTTAATTTATGGTGATGAATTACGTTTAGCTGAGTTGAGAGATTTGGGCGTCTCTTAACAACGAGGTCGTGAGAGCCGATAAGGGTAAAACGAGGTGAGAATGGAGCAGCGCCGGAATGCAGGAGTTAGAAAAACGCGACCAGCGGCTTCTTCCAGCACGATTACCGCTTGAGACAATCCAGGAGTGGCCCGGCCGGGGATTGAACCCGGTTCGCATTGGTAGGAGGCGAGCAGTCTAACCGCTTAGCCATCGTGGACCCTCCTAAAGAATTACACCTTAATGATTTATGTACTATTCGGCTCCGTTCCATGTATCTGAATTTTGTATAGAGATGTTATTGAAAATGTAAATTTACATTTAATTCACTTTCCTGTGTAGGTATGTGCCTTTCCAACGTATACCATTTTCTGCGAGTATACCACACGCCTTTTATTTTAGCAACACTGTCCAATCAGACACATTTCCGATAACTAGTAGAAATTGTCAGTTAGTTTGCTAAATTTCGATAATGCTGTTCCGCTTGAAATCATTCATTATTTCACAGGAACTTTGAGAACATCTTAGAGGAGTTATGACCCCATCAATTAAGTTACTCTAGCTTTGAAGTGTAGATGATTATTGTACCAATAGGAATATACCTTTAAAAAAAGAGACCTTTAGCACCGAATTTTAAAATTTAACTAGATAAAACCAAAATTACATAATACATACCAAATTTCACGTCACTCGATTTTTTTTTAACATTGTATCAAAATGTAGGAAACCCTGATGAAACCAAGCATCTGGGCAATGGGAAGTACGGAAACTAAAGCAGATGCGCAGAAATATTATATATATATATATATATAATATTTCATATCTTATGTTTTAGACTTTAGACGGTGATTAGGCATGGAAGAACAGGTAGGAAAGTAGAGAGATATTTTGTACTTACTCGAGTACGTTCAAGAAAACTGAGTTAGAAGGCGCTATAAATGTCACGAAGTAATAATAACTTTTCATCGCTGCATTAAATCCCCCGAGTGTGGTAGTTGTTACTGCTCTGAATTTGCGGTGCTTTCAGAATAGTTTCAAATATACTTTTACCAGCTCACAGGAAGCCACTCAGAGAAATTAATACGAGAACTACCAGGAGGGAAAGTTTATAATAGTTACGGCATTGCGATCGGGAAACATGATTATCTGAATGTTGATCAACCATTACAAGTTTTTCCTTTTATATTATAAAATAAACACCCAATAAAAAATACTACGTAATTGGATTAAAACATTTTCCGAATCACAGATATAATTTTGGACCATCGAAAGAGAGGCATTTTCATGTCTTTATACGGGAATATCTACACCGGACGTAACGATATAGGTGTATTTTAACTTCGTGAAGAAAATGAAACTATGTAATCTGTAGGCCTAAATAACCAGAACATCGTAGTAATAAAATGTCCGAAAAAGGAATTTTGTGTTACTAAAGTGACGTTGAAGTAAGGTTCAAGGGGACACGATGTACTACGTTATCAAAGTGTGTTGTTGTGTGCAATGTACTACACTACTTAATTTTAGTATTGAATAAACATGCCTTTGTTTAGAAAATGTAATAAGTACATTCATTGGTTTGTTGAGTTTCCAACTCCCGGCACTGCTGCACCTTACTTCAACGTGAAATTGTGTGGCTGGTTAAATGTGTTGAATTCTGTGAAATGCCAATACAGGAATAATCCATTCACGATTACATCGCACATTCCTGAAGTCCTGCTAAAGTTGTATTTCTAGGACATTCCTCCGCCTCGTGCATCGCCGTACGGTTTTTAATCCTAAAGAACTTTAAAGCCACGTGAATTTGACTAAGGTTAGTGTAATATTTACTTGTATAAGTGGTTTTACGTGATAACACACAAACACTGACTGTCTATTCACAGTATCTTCACACTTTTTGAATCAAACATTTGAAAAGTTACCAACAGAATGGCGTGCTTGGTTGTGATGGATATGATGTCATTCCACACAAAAAAGACCCACACCTCGTGTCATATAATGTAAACAGAGCCGTAGAGAGACCCATAGCAATAAAATGAATTATTCTCGGGCCTTAAGTCCATGTAACAAGTTTTCTTTCTCTACATTCCGGAATATTTCTCCACAGATTTGAAGTACAGATTTCTCACAGACTTTAAGTATATTTAATATTTTCATAATATAAACAGATCACAGGACATAAACTTGTGCAAGTTTCTCAATTAATGCAACAATAGGGACGCCATAATGGCTGCACTTGCCATGACGGAAACATGGCACTTCATTCCAGTGTTTCGCGCAAAGATGGACTATTTACATGAGTGTGCTTCAAAAGCTAATAAAGCTTTACTAAGTAGGCACTTAACACGCGGTTCAAATGAGCTGAATTTTCGTGGAGTGGCATCCAAGCGCCGAGGATTGCAGTAGGCAATTTTTTTTTTCTGATGACAATATACAGAAAGAGGAGAGGAATAGTTTGATTGGATATGTCACACGATCAATGGATGCTCATTGCCATGCAATAGTGGGGTACTTGGGATGGAGATTCTCCAGACCATGAAAAAAGCATATTAAAGTGTATAGGTTACATCCAGTGGCGAGCGTTTCACTGAACGGAAAGTATGTTCACGTATCACAAACTTCATACGATATCACATTATACACGAGGCAAAGGTGATGTTTTGTTGCTTCCCATCTTGGCGAACTGGATTCAACTACCGGCGCAGCCACCCCTGGACTACAAGGCGTGGGCAACATGGCGGTCGTTGCCGTTGGCAGGTGGGTGTCCTTGGGCTACCGTTTCCCCTTCTGCTGCGTTCCATTGCTGCAACATCTCTAACTCAGTCGTCGACTTTTACACACCGTCCTAATAATTCATTATGTGAAAAGTTCCTTTATATGGATCAAACATGAAAAAAAAAAAAAAAAAANGGCGCCTAAGTTCCCGCAGATCGCGAAGTTACACCATCGGGAATGCATTCCTGTGAAGTCTGGAGGGGTTCAGGATTTCGTAAAAATTTAATTAACTCAGGCACGAATACCTAAAATTGTGTCACTCACGAGACTCTACAAATCCATCCCAGCTTAATACCATAACCGCAATGTGGAATGTCACGTCAAAGGCTTACGCCGATATAACGATGCGAATATTAACCTTTGATGTCGGCTCTGGCGATGATAAATAATTTAAGGTGACTGTTTGCAGTATCATCAAACAATTTTGCATGATTGCATTTTAATCACTTGTTCAGTGATCAGAATCAGATGGTTTATAGTTTTCTTGTAACTACGAAATAACTGTTTTACTAGGAAAAACCTTTGGCAGAATTTTTTCCAACGAAGAATTTGGCGCTGTTGTTTTTTATAGGATATTTTATAAGAACTGATACGTTCGCGCATGATGGCAACATTTTAGATGTAAAGAAAACGAGCATTTTATAAGGTTTAAGGACAAGCTGACAACTAATTGTGTAAAATGTCCTTGTGATTGGGAGAACGAGAGTCCGTATTACACCGATATATTATTTTTAATTTATAAAATAGCATAAAAAATTCTTTCAAATGCTACGGGACATGCTCAATTTCTGATTGTACATTTATGTTAACTGTTCCCAACATAACCTCTTCAGGATACTTAAGAACCAGAATTTACTGATGCAAAAAACAAACCTACTTTCCTCTACATGAGTGCAAAATTTTTTTAATGAAGTACTTGAAAACTAAGATGGTCGGTAGGCCTTGGCTTCTCGTCGGCAGAAATATCAGTAGAGATAAAACCAGGATCATATATATGCAACAGTTGCGAAATAATTACTAATACACACGTGACCTACCCAGGTCTTGAACCGAGAAGACCTCGTACCATAAGCTAGCGTGCAATCAACTGTATTATGGAGGTCAGATTCGGGGCATAAACTTTGGAAATATTAAGTCTAGTGTCCTAATTTATAGAGTTTACTAACCTCAAATATTTACAGGGCCATCATTTTGAAAAGAAGTGTCTGAGTCACTTAAAACACGCAAGTTTACATGGCCTACCGAAGCGCAACTTGTGTAGAGAATTGGGTGGAAATGGGTTTATTGGTCCCTGAGATATGGCATTGGAACTTAATTCCTTGTTTGGTACCATCTAACATAGTTGCGTAAATAAAAAATTTCCGCATGCTATACTTCTAATAGGTACGGTCACCATAATATTTAGTTCAATTTGGTTAATGTTTTTTTTATAGATATGACAAATTTACAAAATAGTCACGGCTCTCTGTAGCACTAATGATGTGCAAAATTCGGTGGAAATTGGTTTTAATATTTCGTAAAAATTGCAGAATTGAGTGCTTAGTTATATTACGTGGCACTGTTTTGCAAAAAGTCCGGCAAAATAGGATCTCCGTATGCATTATTGACGCTTCTAACGAATACTCTTGGTGTACAAAATTTGGGTAAATTTGGAGGGATTGTTTAAGAGATATAACACACAAGTCTATATAATTTATACTAACGCCATAAAAATGCCTGCCTTACCTAAAGCCGATCAGTCCACACAACCTACTGCAGCACTACTACCTTTTAAAATATAGCGGGAATCAGTTGATTGCTCCTCGAGATGTGGCGTAAAACTCCAATTTATTCATGTAACGATCTTCATAAATTAATGACAAAAAGGTTATGTATTTGCACATTCTATGATTGTAATGCAAACAGTATACAAAATAAAGTTAAAATCGGTTACACAGCTTCGTATATATAGCACACTAGACTAAAGTGTTGTTATATAAGCCATTTTGAAAATAATGTCTGGTACATTTAAAACAAAAAAAAATTGATATGGCCAACCATAGTACAAATTCTTCGCCAAATTTGGCGGGAATTGTTTGAATGTTTCCCGAGATATGAAATAAAACATTTGTAATTTAATTAGGGACTATCTTACAAAATTTCGGAGAAATTAGACTTCGCAAAGACAAATTTTATGGCTATAAATGATAATGCCAGCATAGAAAGTATAGCTGAAACTAGTTTCGTAGTTTCGTAGATATAACTAATTGAGGTAAAATGTTAATATGGTCACCATTTAAAAAATAATTGTCTGACAGATTCAACACAAATAAATTTACATTGCATGTAATAGTGTTAATTATTTGTCACATTTGGTGAGAATCTATTGGTTCTACTAGGATGCATGATATAGAAATTTTAATTTGTCGCATGATACTATCTTACAAAATGGCCGATAAAAGAGACTTTGTGTCTACTTATTTGATGGTTGTTATATACATAATGAATCACCTAAAACTTGCACTGAAAATATTTCGGAAATTATAGGTGATGATGTTGTGCGGGTTCCACAGAGTTGAAGTTCAGAAAAGGGTTCATAATTAGAGCCCATACACAAAAATTATTAATTATTATAACGTGTATTACTGGATCGAAGTAAAGTTTGTTTCAAATGAAGTAATCGTTATTCACACCACTAAAATAAAACTTGAGGAACTTAGAATGTCATTGGCGATTTTTTTTTNTCAAATGAAGTAATCGTTATTCACACCACTAAAATAAAACTTGAGGAACTTAGAATGTCATTGGCGATTTTTTTTTGCGGAATAATAATGCAGGTACTCGTAGTTTACGTGCTATCGTTATATACCAATTTTAAATACTCACAGNTTTTTTTTGCGGAATAATAATGCAGGTACTCGTAGTTTACGTGCTATCGTTATATACCAATTTTAAATACTCACAGTTGTGTGCTCCATTTAACTGCTTACTTATTGAACTGTGATGTTCGTAAGTGTGTTTTGATTCTGTTTCCATTACACTGATTTCATTGGGAACATGCTGTCAGTACTTTGTGTTAAAACATACTACCTAGACGTAGGACGTGCGGGAAGATGGTATTTACTAATGCCTGAAAATACCGACATGCTCATGGTTTATGGCGAATGTAGGAAGAATGCTCTTCGTTCTTGTAATGTGTACGCCGAACGATATCACAATATACGTCAACAATCTCGACAAATATTTGCGAGCCTCTTTAACCTATCACGGGAAACTCGAAAACGTAACAGAAACAAACCAGTGACCGGGGAAGAGAGTGAAATTAATGTTCTATCTGCTGTTGCTGTAAATCCACATGTTATCTCTCGCGCAGTTACAAGAGGGAAAAGCACGAGACAGGCAAGTGTAGGTACTACAAATATTGCACCGGCATAAGTTCCATTCTTAACAGGTCTCTCTCTCCATTAAAAACAACACGGAAACGATTTTGAGTGTCGTGTTAACTTTTGTACATTTACATTATGACATGATACACCAGGTTTGTCACGTATCTTGTTTAGTGACGAAGTAACATATACAAATAATGGCCAATTCAACCTCAGAAACAAGCACCATTGGTCTGTAAACAAGCCCCATTGGCTTCGTGAAGTGGAACGTTAGCGCCATCGAGTGTAAATATGTGGTGTGGAATAGTGAACCATCATCTCTCAGAAGCTTTTTTCATAGAAGGAACACTGGATTCCCAAAAGTTCTCTATGTTAACCTCCTAACAGACAAACTTCCACAGATGTTAGAAGACCTTCCACTGCAGGCTAGGAGCATCCTGTGGTATCAGCACGATGGTTTCCCAACGCACAATGCAAGACGTACTATAGATTGTCTTCACCAATTTTTTTTTTCAATATCGTTAGATTGATTGAAGAGGACCTGTACATTGGCCTGCCCGTTCACCAGACCTGACCCCATGCGATTTTTTTCTGTGAGGAATGCTAAAAGAGTGTCAGAAGGACATACTGACTACACCAGAAGATATAAAACAACGCATTACAGCTGCCTGTCCTGAAATGTCTGCTGAAATGTTACATGTGCAGCAATATTTACAAAACAGACTGGAAGCTGGTATTGTAACTGGGGGGCTTCATTTAGAACACAGTCTTTGAAAGACAGTTTTTTCTTTCTTCTTCAGAATTTACGGAATTTGTTTATTCACTTTTGTATTTCTTAAGTGTGTGCAGATATACGGTATAGTTAAATGGAGCAGACTAATGTAGGTATTTCACTTCGTCATATTACGATACCACCTAATCTACTTGCACCATAATCCTGCAAGAAACACAATTGTAGCTCTAATTTCCTTTAGTTGAAACTTTATTCACGAAATACACATTCTAATAAGTATTAAAATTTGAGCTAGAGCTCCTATTATGAGTCCTTTACTAGAAATTAATTCTGCGAAACCAGAATATCAATAGCACCTTCCATTTTGAAAGTATTTGCGGTGCAATTTTTTTGGTTAATTACCCGGTATACAAAGATAAATTGAATTGTTACATGGGTTCGACGATACAGAATTCTAAGCTAAAATTATTATATGGTGGCCATTTTGAAAATTGGTGTCTCACCTACTTAAAACAAACCAGGTTACATTACCTTCCACAGTACTACTTATGTGCCTAATTTGGTATAAATCGGTCAATAGCTTCCCGAGATATGACATACAAACTTTATTTATTCGTGTGGCGCTATGTTATAAAGTGGCGAAAAAAGTGGCTATGTGTTGGCATACTCATGTATGCCAACACATAGCCACTTTCAGCATACAAAATTGGGTTGAAATTAGTCTAACGGTACACTAGATATTCCAAATAAACCTAAACTATTTGTGTAGCCACCATTTTGAATACAAGTCCCTAGTGAATATAAATCGCATACGTTTACATTACCTGTTTTTGTAATACTTACCTGCTAAAGTTGACGTGAATAGTTTAAGTAATTTTCGAGACATCACTTAAAGGCCTTTTTCATTTCCAAACACAATGCTTATATTATGCACTTCCTGCATTTTAAATATGGTTCAAATCGTTTAAATTGGTCCCGAGATATAAAATATTACCCTAAATTAAAAAAAATTTCACCATTTTGAAAGTAAGTACTTGACGTAGTCGGAAACCATAAAAGTTTAATGACCTTAACATTTAGTATATATTTATCAAGTTTGGTGAAATTCGGTTCAAACGTTCAAAGGTTTTTCGCGGGACACACACACGTACACACCCACACAACACACACACATAAACACACAGACAGGAAAGCGATCACAAAAGCCTTGCTTTCCTTCGGAAAGTTGCCTAAAAAAGGAACGTTAAATAACACTGTTATGCCTAAATGGAATGTTAGTCCATCACATTCCTTTAACGTAATGCTGCAATTATTTGGTCATTGCCATGCCCGCTAGAGAATGGCGGTCTTTTGTATTTAAGTGAACGTGTTATATTTTATTTCCTTATTTACTGCCAACGTTTCACAAAATATACAAAAAACTGCTATTTCCACAACGCAACTGCTTATCACCATTTACTCAAGGGAAACCCCTTATAGGCTATTTACGGTAAAGTGAGCATTTTTGAACGCCCTCTCATTTAGAATAATAGCTTAGGACCTCAAAAGTTCTCACTTTACCGTGAACAGCCTATGTTATAAGAGAGTTAATATATTCCTTATTTATTGCTTCATTACCAAGATAGTTATTTATTTACTGAATATTAGTCAGTGTTTTGAGTCAATTCCCGTACATCTTGCGTCAGAAATAATTGTTTTGTTACATTCAAGCCAGTAATGTAGATATTTTCACTGCAAAATTGAACAATAATTTTACACGATCACAAAAATCTAAATTACCAAATTCACATATCTACAATTAATATAATAGGTTATATTGCTGTTTTTATTGCGCTTGATAGCATTCCATGATCTTAACACACGCGCTACATTGGCTTGATGTGTGCGAGCGTCTCTACGTAACATTTGGGAACTCACTTTANCCATGATCTTAACACACGCGCTACATTGGCTTGATGTGTGCGAGCGTCTCTACGTAACATTTGGGAACTCACTTTATTCCAATTCTACAATCATTAATCAAATATTTTACATTTCATATCATATCACACCATTTACAGGTCTATACTAAAAAAGTGATGTTCCTTTCAGATATACATTGCATAAATATTTGTCCCAAAATACTAATATCACACTTCACTTCCGCAGAATAATACTTTTCTTCAGAAAATTGGAAAGTTTATTTCACAGACATGTTCAATAGGACGACAATACTTTATTACCAGTCTTTGGAGCTTACTTTGATTAAAATGATGGCTTACAAACACTCATACAAAGATAAATTCGTAGCCTTCAAAGCCGTATATAGTTTAGCAATATTAACTTTACAATTACGGCATTAAATTTATACATATTAATATTTAACCTACGAACTATTTCTTTTCAGCTTTAACCAACATGTCCCTTCAAAATCCGTTGTTAATTCTTACGGACTTTTAACAAATTATTAAAATTTATTGAAAAAATATACTTAAAACTTAAAACAACCAATTTATATAGTGCTTCAGTGCTAAAATCAAGACAAAACCTTTTTCCATATACCATTTTTTTATAACCAATTGAACATGTAACTCCTAGGGTGATTTTTCAAAGGTTC
>NQII01008830.1:19111-91601 GCA_002778355.1 Clitarchus hookeri
TACATATTAATATTTAACCTACGAACTATTTCTTTTCAGCTATAACCAACATGTCCCTTCAAAATCCGTTGTTAATTCTTACGGACTTTTACAAATTATTTAAATTTATTGAAAAAATATACTTAAAACTTAAAACAACCAATTTATATAGTGCTTCAGTGCTAAAATCAAGACAAAACCTTTTTCCATATACCATTTTTTTATAACCAATTGAACATGTAACTCCTAGGGTGATTTTTCAAAGGTTCTTTTCAAAAGTATCGAAGATACCGTGAATGGATTATANTGGACATGTAACTCCTAGGGTGATTTTTCAAAGGTTCTTTTCAAAAGTATCGAAGATACCGTGAATGGATTATAGAGTTTGATTTTCTAATAATTATTTATTGACTACACATACAGAAATATAATACTTCAAATTAATTGCCATGAAACGAATAAAAATATCGTATGGCGTTTATTACAAACGTAATATTCTAAAATGTTACTTTTCTCGCAGTAAGTGAAGTTAAAAAATACGGACGGAATAAACCATACGACCGTCAAAACATACAAGCTGAGAAATAATGAATTTGGTTGCATCGAATGTTACTCGTCTGGGGTTAGAGTCATGGCCAACTTATTTGAAAAGCAATGTTGTTGGTTCTAGAGGGAAAAAAAAAGTTTTGCAAAATAGGCACGAATAAGCTGAAAAAATGTTGCGGGAACGCTTCGTATTTACATTTAATTTGCATTCGAAACACTGTGACACGCACGTGTTGTTTGTGGCGTTGGTAGGCTTGTGGCTTGTTCAAGGGTTATGGGAGAAGGGATAAGGGGATGTGGGAGGTCATACAGAGTTTCCGGCGGTGGAGCTGAGAGAGAGAGAGAGAGAGCTATCTGCATGCCAACCTGGCGGTTAACCAGAATAATTGCAACACGCTGTCGACTATTAGCTCAGTAATGAACAACCCGGGCGGCAGAGTCGGCTATACGCCGTACGCGGCAAGTGGATTTCCACCGAAGCAGCTACGGGAATTGCCCTGCGGTAAGTGCCAGAATAAACACGTTGCGTAGCTACGGAGGCCTTTGTGCACTGGGCAGTTTTTTTTTACTACCCAACCGCAAACAATTCCATACAAAATGCTTAAACTGTATTGGCACGTTTCAAATATGGGCCTGCAGTAGGTCGATGACGTTATGAGTACTTGATGTTCAAATATAGAACAGTGGAGCGGATTGACTACCACCGCATAGTGAATACGCGGTAGAACGATCTCACTGGCTTCGCAGAACCAGTCTCCTTGTTCCAACGTTGAACTGCTCCGCATTGCCAACATGACCATAGCAGTCGACGTGGATACGATGTGAGGTTAGAATACACTTTATGTAAACAAGTGTATTCAGATTTTGGTGTACTTCCTCGAAACTATTTCAAATACGATTATTTTAAAGTCTAATTGGCAAAATTATTCTATTCATATAAAAGCGCTTGTCATTTGGAAACAGGTATAAGAAAATACGCTAATAAATGGTGACCGTGTGATTTTGAGAAAAGTGTGGTTTGGGGTAGGCAAATGTTGGCGCAGAGGACGAAGAATCTGACTTCGTTATCTTTAGTCCATGGTCGGCACCGAGTTCTTGAGCGCCGATCACGGTGAAACGAAGTTGAGATGGAGCGGAGGCAGAATGCAGGAGCGAGGGAAATGGGAGTGGCCCCAGAAAAACCCGCCGGCCAACGGAATAGTCCGCCATGTTTCCCTCACACGAAAGTCTGGGCGACCCCGCCGGGAAGCCAATCCTGTTCGCAATAGAGAGGCGCCAACTATGGAATAATAAGCACAGTGCAGTGTTGGTATCGAATTAAAAGAAAAACCTAGAAGCTACGAAGCCGTGCGTAATTTTATCCAATGTATCTAGTTCCCTGAACAGACACAATGCAGCTCTCTCTTATCACTTCTATTTGCTCGTGGCGCCATCGTGAGCGCGAGCTTAGTTACTTAACACTAGCCAGTATTATATTATGCTAGGGGAGGATAAATGCAACAGAATGGCGATAAATGGCCTAAGTTACTTATTTGCATATTCTGTTGTAATCTGTCACGTCTGGTTAACGACGATGTGAGTCGGAGGAAACATGCTTCGTGTTTAGGTCGCCAACATTCAACATCGTGGTTGGAGGCAGTGATGTAATATGTTCCTAAACTTTTATTTTTAAGTCGATTTTTTACAATAATTTCTTAATTTTTGAGTTCAAGATTATTGTGGCCAAGGTCAACGCCACCAGCAACCAGCATGGATGTCTGAGTCTGTGATGTAAAATGTTTGTACAATTTTACTAATGTCTTTCTATTTTTTCAATTATTTTCTAAATTTTTGTCTTTTTAGATGTTCCTCTATTATTAGAATACATTTTTTGCCATTTTTCTCAATATTTTTTTATGCTTAAGAGTGTTTGGAGGGGGGGTGGGGGTTGAGTAAGGGTGGTCATATGAGTGTAAGGTTAACGTTATATGTTCTTCGATTATTTAGAACTATTTTTAATATTTTACGATTTTTTTTAGATTTGTTATGATTGGTTTGGGTGTTGAAGGGGGAGTAGGTAAGGGGATGTATGAAGGGGTTAGCGGGTAAGGGTAGGGTAACATTATATTTTCCTAGATTTTTATAATTGTTTTTTATGATTATTCCAATATTTTCAGTGTTTAATGTTATTCAATGTCACAAACACAGGGTCAAAGTCAATGTCACCAAGATCCAATATGTTTGTCGGGTGCCATCACTCTGGCCGCATGTGAAGTTATTGCAGGTGAGTAATCCGAGATCCAATGCATGATACCTGCGCCCGCATCGGCATAACCATACTACTCGTGTTCGAGCAGCAACGTTTGGTTTTTTGAGGCTCTTTACTTTAATGGAAATAAATACTGAGCATGACTCAAGTGTATTCTAATTACTTAAAAGCGTTCAGTAATTGACATATTTGTAATCCAGGGTGCTTAAAATGGGTAATATTTCGAGCAGGAGAGTATTAGTAATGAGTTCCTTATTCGCTTCTCACATCCAATTAACTATTTGTCTGGCGTTTATATCTTACTACAGATGCCAACCTTCCGATAAACTGTATTAGCAAAAGCCGCAAAAAAAAAAAAAACCCAGATGAACGTTAAGGAAAACACTGGCCTTGAGTGCAGTTCTGTCAAAAATGTTCCTCCTGTGTAACGTATATATTTTTGTGGACACGAGAACTTAAAAGGTAAAACTTTGTCAGTTAAACTGTACTAACGATTAAGGGTGTCAGAGTGGTGAAGTGGACGGGCTACTAACCTCCCACCAAGGCGAACATGTTTCTATTCCCGGCGGGGTCGCCTGGCTTTTAACGTAAGGAATACTTAGCGGACGTTACCGTACACTACAGAGCTTTCATGGGGCACGCCGCCCACCCTCGTCCCTGCATTCCGCCTGTGCTCCATATTCACTTCACCTACACCTCGTCAGCGTAAAAGACACACCGACCTAACACCTCTCGCCTACCATATTATAACGTCAGTGGCGTGGCCTCAGTCAAATGGCGTGAGGTTTTGCCAGTTGTACAGACAAAAGAAGCAGTTCAATGTTGTGACTCATAAGTTGTGTACTGCGCTACTGTCACGGGGTCTCTACGCCACCATTTGCAAGGGGCCCGCCTACCTGTCGCTTGAACTGCGTTGCAGTGTATTTGAAATCCTTTTTTTTTTTTTAACCGAACTATGTAACGTCTCCCCAATACGTTAACTTGCAAAAAGAAAACATATCCGAAACGAGGACGCAGTGGTACTTTCATGTCTTCACGTATGCTGTAAATATTATTTTCGCGACCTCCATCATCGTTAAAAGCGCTTTTTTTTACAACTGTATCTTAAAACATACTATCCAGACACAAGTGAAATTAAGATACAGTCTATTTATGGTTTCTACACTTTCTTTAACATAACTTTTGAAAAATCATCATGTGTTTGACGTGTGTGATTATTTCCTTGATATGTCGTTTATCACTATCGTTATAATTCTGTTAAAATAAAATAACCTTATCGTTTATTAATCTGAACCTTTCCATGTATTTGATCTATATATGTATTATAATATTCAATTTATAATTAATATGAATAAAATCAGTGAGAAAACAGGCGTGCTGGGAATGCCTAGTCGAAAATAGTTCTTATCTAATATAATATAACATAGAGTGCGCACGGAAACTGTGCATTGCCCCTTTGGTGTAATTTCCTAAGACACTAATAAGCGTCGTTTCATGATAAGGTGGAATGTCCTGGAAGTAGAAAATTAGCATAGTTCCATAAAAGTTGGAAGTAACAGTGAATTGATTATAGGAGACTGCATTTGTGCTACAGACTTCCTATCAATCAAATTATGTGGTCACCTTCAACATCCCATAGGTGCACGCTGCACTACGAGAGCACTGCATGCGAGTTCAGGACGCTGCACGTAGAGACGACGGCGCACTTGATGCGGTGGCATAGTCACCCTTATCGCTTATGGGCCTCAAACGCGGAAAACAGCTGCAGATAGGCAGCCCCGTTATAGAAGCTGCAGTCCGAGCATATTTTCAGCTCATTCGTTATTTGCACGTTTACGAGCATCTCAACCAATAAAGGTTCAAGGAAAACGAATTCTTTACAAGAAAGGATAAAAACAAGAATATGCTGATAAATAATACGCATACTTTTCTCTACATGGGTGCAAATACATTTTAGTGAGGTTCTTAAAAGTTTAGATTGTAGGTAGGCGTTGACATCTCATTGGCACTGATATAATTAGATATGAAACCATAAACATGTGAAAGACTACAAAGGCAATTAAAATACACGCGTGACTTACCCTGGATTCAAATCCAGAAAAACTTGTTAAATTTAGCTAGCCTGCAATGATCTGCATTAAGGTGGTAATATTCGGTGCATCAACTTCGAATGTAATCTGTTTAATGTTTTCAATGAGAGTGTTAAATAGCATTAAATATTTACTCGGCCACAATTTTGCAAGTAAATGTATCAGCTACTAAAAGACATAAGTTTACATGGCCTTCCATAATGCTGCTTACGTGAAAAATTTGATGGAAATTTGTTAATGGTCTCCGAGATATGGCATAAAGACCTTATTTTCTTAAATGGGGCTATCTTACAAAATTGCTTAAAAATAATACATAATGTCAGCATAGAAATGTTGATTGAAATGGTTAAATTGATAAACAGATATGCCAACCGTATGAAAATATTAATATGGCCACCATTTTTTTAAATTATTATCTGACCCCATTTAAATGATGTAACTTGACATGGCCTTCTGTAAGTGTGCACCATTTTGTGGAAATTCGTATAATTATTCCACAAATATGACCAAATTTTCAGTTTACTCACCTGATATTACTTTGAAAATAAATCCGGCAGAGAAGGATCTCTGTATGCATATCAGCTTATTGGTCCTAGATATATGGCATAAAAAATAGAGGGTAAAAAGTTTATATATTAACACATTCGATTATTCTCATTGATACCAATTTTTTTTNTATGGCATAAAAAATAGAGGGTAAAAAGTTTATATATTAACACATTCGATTATTCTCATTGATACCAATTTTTTTTTTATCTGTAACATAGTTTCCTTTATAAAGCATACTAAGTTAAAATGTTTTTATACGCACCATTCACAAAANTTTTTTTTATCTGTAACATAGTTTCCTTTATAAAGCATACTAAGTTAAAATGTTTTTATACGCACCATTCACAAAATAAGAGAATTATGTACTTAAAATATAAAAAATTAAAATATCCTACCACAGTACAAATTCTTTGCCAAATTTGAAATAAATCGGTTGAGTGTTTCTTGAGATAGGGCATAAAACTTGTATTATTTAAGAAGGGGCTATTTTACATAATGGAAGAGAAATAAGGTTTGGCTTGGGTAATATTGATGATGGATAAAACTGATACTGCTAACGTACAAATTTAATTTGAGATTTGTTTTGCAGTTTACTAAATAAAAACTTCTGAGATAAAATGTGAAAATGGCCGTCTTTTTAAAGTTATGGGTTACTAACACTCTTAAAATTTATCAGTTTAGATAGCCGACCATAGTGCACATTGTGTGGCAAATTTGGCAGAAATCGGTAGTTTTTTCGGAGATAATTTTAATTTATCAATAGATACTACAAAAAAATGGCAAAAAAAATATATTTTGTGTACAAATTTGATTGTTGTAATAAATAGAGCCATCATAGAATGATTCATTGTAATTATATACATGGTTTCAACGATAAATCATACAAAAATATAATAACCGTATCATCGTTATTATTAAAATAAGAGTCCGACGTACCTAAAACGTATCAGTTAACATTATCTACCGCAGTACAAATTGTTTGCCATATTAAGTGGCAATCGGAAAATTGTGAACCCGAGATACGACAAACACTTCATTTATTTGTGTGGCTTTCTTCTACAAAACGGCGGACAAAAAGACTCCATGTATATGCATTTGATGTATGGCATATATACTCCCAGCATACAGAGTTAAGTTGGAATTGATTAAATTGTTTAAAATATAAGGGCATAATATGCCAGAATAGCTAGTGGGCCACCATTTTGANTTAAGTTGGAATTGATTAAATTGTTTAAAATATAAGGGCATAATATGCCAGAATAGCTAGTGGGCCACCATTTTGGAAATACGTGTATGCTATTCTTGAAGCATATTTGTACATATTAACTGCAGCAGTGCTACTTGTTTGCTAAATTTGGTAGGTATCCGTAAATTGTTTCCTGAGAAATAACACAAAATTTTTATTAATTCATGTAGTGCTCTCTTACAAAATGGCGGGCTATTATTTTATTTTTTAGATTATATATTTTTTGTTATATAAACTGTCAGCGTGCAAAGTATGAATAAAATTTGTTAANATTATTTTATTTTTTAGATTATATATTTTTTGTTATATAAACTGTCAGCGTGCAAAGTATGAATAAAATTTGTTAAATGGTATTATAATTACACCAAATAAACCTAAAATATTTGGTAGTTCACCATTTTAAAAATAAGTGTCTAATAATGTTAAATTACTTACATTTATCTCACCAATCATACTGTTACTTACGTACCAAATTTGGCAAAAATTAGTTGAGTAATTTTCGAGATAAAATGTAAAATATTTTTTCATAAGGCACTATCTTTATAAATGGCGGGAAATTAAATACTTATAACTTGCGCTGCCAGCATAAAAAAATTTTGTTCAAATCGGTGGAATGGTTTCCGTGATGATACATTCCCCATAATTTTAAAACGGCCACCATCTCTAAAGTAAGTGCCAGGCGTTTTAGAAAACTATAAAAGTCAGGTGTCCTTACTTAATACTATATGTGTACCGAGTTTGGTGAAATTCGGTTTACGCGTTCAAAAATTTAGGGGGAAACGCACACACGCTCAGACACTCAGGCACACAAACACACTCATAAGCCTTTCCTTTCCTTCGGTAAGTAGGCTAAAAACTGTTATCTAGGCACGTACTTTTTTGTTCTTAGTCTACATTCCGAAGTAAAGAAAGGCTTATTAAAATAAGCTATTTTAGTATAGTATGTTATTAGTTCGAAAACATTTAATCAATTCCAAATTAAATTTGTATGCTGGGAGTTTATAATACAAACATAAAATATTTCTACAGGGACACTCTTTTTTTTCTCCATTTAGTAAGGTAGCGCAACACGAATAAATAAAGATTTTGTCATCTAGGGAAACAATTATTGGCTTATTCCTCCCAAATATGGCAAACAAGTTGTCCTGCGGTTGGTAATGTTAACCGATATTTTTTAGGTATGTTAAACACTTATTTTTAAAATGGCGGTCATATCTTTATTTTAGTTATATATTATATATCGTCGAATCAGTGTAATTAATGCCAATGAATCTTTGAATAATAGCTCTATATATTATAGCAGTCAAATTTTTAGACAAAATCTCTTTTGTACGCCAAATTGTAAAATAGTGCAACTTGACAAAATAAATTTATGTGATCTCCGAAAAAAGCAACCGATTTATACCAAATTTAGCTAACAATTAGCACTAAGGCAGGCAATGTAAACTAATACATTTTGAGAGGGTCAGACACATATGTTTTCAAAATGGCAGCCATATAAATATTGTATCTCCGAATTATTTATCTACTAAACTGCAAAACAAATTTCATCTTATATTTTAATGCTGGCAGTATCAGTTATATCCATCAAAATTGTCTATACAAAGCCTCATTTCAAAGCCATTTTGTAAGATAGCCTCACATGAAATAAAGTAGTTTTTATGCCTTATCTCGGGAAACAAACACAGATTTCTTTAAATTTTGGCGAAGAATTTGTACTGTGGTGGGTTATATTAATTTTTATGTTTTAAATATGTAAGTCACTTATTTTCTGAATGGCGTGCAGTTAATTGCAAGCTAGCTTAGATTTATGAGCTTTTTTGAATTAGAATCACGGGTTATTCACTCGTGTATTTAATTTGCCTTATACGGTTTCACGTGTATCTGGTTTCATGTCTAATAATATCGCTGTCAATGAGACGTCAGCGACTATCTACCAACTAAGATTTCAATTACTTCACTAATGTAGAGGAAAGTAGGCTGACTAGTTATCAGTAACTTCTTGTTATAGTATTAATTTTATTCTAAGAGAAAAACTATCGTGTTTTTATTATTAAAAATCGCACTTTTAAAGCTTTCCTGCGCAATTTCCTTAACAGCTAGGAAAAAAATTAAAAAAATGCAGTCGTCGTTTGATATATGGGATTTTATCTCGTGTAATAATATCCTGCTGGTACACATCTCATTCGCACAGGAAAGCGTGACAGCGGAAGCACTGGACGCAGGTTCAGTCAGTGCCTTGCGCGTAGGGGCGACGGGCCCGCTGGTCGCGCGTGTTATCGTCGCCCGTATCGTCGTGCCTCGCACCCTCGACGGGTACTCACCACCAGTAGAGGAAGAAGACGGTGAAGGGTACGGAGGTGGCCAGCGCCAGTTGTCGCCAGTCCCTGACTAGGTAGACTATCCCGGAGAGCAGCACCAGCCCCACGGAGTAGGCGATGTTGGTGAGGATGGTGCAACTGGTGCGGCGAGATGGCCCCACCAGCTCGATCGCTGACAACAAACAAAACAAAGTCACGTCAGACAGCAAGGTACGTTCTTGAAGTAAATGCAGCCCCCTCCCCCCATAAAAAATGTCATGACATCTATCACATTACATTTTAAAGCTAAATGCGAAGGTTGGTTTTTTAATTTAATAAGAGAAGCAACTCTATTAATGTGTGTTATCACAATCGTTTTAATATCACGATGACACTTCGATCGTATATGCAGAGCCACGGTGGTATAGTGGTCAGACTTCTCGCCTCCCACATTTTTAAACCGGGTTCGATTCCCGGATTTCCGCAGGCGGGAATCTTTCCGAACGATGCCGCTCGTCGGCGGGTTTTCTCGGGAACATCCTAGGTTGCCCCGCCCTTGCGTTCCGGTGCTGCTCCATTCTCACCTCGTTTCACCCTCGCCGGCTCTCGAAACCTCGATGTTAAGAGCCGCCTAAATCTCTTCACTCACTCGAGCACTCACTCGATTATATGTGCAGGACGTTCCGTCATGGAAGTACGTTCTTTGCCAGCGTGTTCGGATGATTAGATGCAGAAGTAAAAATTCACGTACACCATGGGTACACGCCAATTCATTCCCAAGATATGAACAGTTTGTTATTCAATAACTCATCTTCAGTTTACATTCAGGCAGTAAAAATTTTTTTTCAGAAAAATTTTTTATGTGTCATAGAAGTTTTTAATATATGCTTAATATGTAAAAATTTACTGTACTGGCATCTTATAGTATACACTGAGAGAATAGCAAACAAAATTGGTTTGTACCTATAGGACCANGAGGCAGTAAAAATTTTTTTTCAGAAAATTTTTTTATGTGTCATAGAAGTTTTTAATATATGCTTAATATGAAAAATTTACTGTACTGGCATCTTATAGTATACACTGAGAGAATAGCAAACAAAATTGGTTTGTACCTATAGGACCAAACATATATTTGGTTGTATCATCAACAAAATATTTTGTAGAGCAAACAAACTTTGAGAAGTAACAAAATTAATTTTGTTCATATAAGGANCAAACATATATTTGGTTGTATCATCAACAAAATATTTTGTAGAGCAAACAAACTTTGAGAAGTAACAAAATTAATTTTGTTCATATAAGGAAATGTACGCATGAATTAGCAAAACCTCTGTGTAGGGCCAAAATACATTTAAACTGTCAACAAAATATTTGGTTTAATAAACTATATTTTTTGCCACTTATTTTATTGCCTCCGTTCGAAAATACATCTATACAGTTTTGTATTTTTTTGTAACAGAATTTTAACAATGTTTGTTAGAGAATTTATTAATGCCTAATAATAGTATAAGCATCATTATAAGACATGTTCAACAGTAAACTAAAAAGTTAAGCTGTAGAAATTGAAATATGATTTGCACACTTTGTCGAGTATTCGAATGCTTATATTTTAAAACATTGCAGTTTAACCAGTGATCACGAAGTTGTTAACACGTCACGCTCGGGCGCATCTGATCTTGATCCGAATTCCAGTCCAACTTATTTTTTTTTATATATTGACTAAAGATGTTTAGTTTATGAAGAGCCAAACCAAACTTTAGTTCCGCAAACCTACTCTTTGTTTGGGGTGACTAAAGAAGAACAACCAAATAATTTGGTTTCAACAACAAAACCTTTATTGTCCCTGTAAAAACAGTTAATTTTGTTTGAGTCAACTACATTTTTTTTTTAAGTGTAGAAAAATACTACTTTACATATTTGCGAACTTTACTACGCACCTGACTATTTTCTGAACAAATTTAGAAAAGCTACCGCGGATGTATCGGAAATCCTTTTGTTTACGTAAAACCTTTTTAGAGTGTAGTAAAAATTTTATGTCATGTTCGAAAATCAAGATATAGGCCGCTTAGAGTAAAGTGAGTACTTTTGAAACAGCCTTTGAAAAGTGTTACTGCCTTTACGTGCATGCACTTAAACGAACACACTGACTGCCATGCGTTCAGTAAAGTTGAAAATGGCGGAGGGAAATAAATTACGTGACTAAATTTTGAATTTAAAGTGTTAGGTATACTTAAGCGATTTATTTTACTTTCTATTTTAAATGCACATAGATTTTAATAAAGACGTTATTTGTAAAAATATTTTTTCCTAATAATTATACAAATACATTTGACCGGCCATTGAAAAAAGTGATCAGGCGGATGGCAATTTCAATTGTACGTATTGTGGGAAAAATAGACAAGTTTATTTTCAACACGACCTTCAACAAGAATAGACAAGGCTTGAAAAGCACTACGATTACCGTGAAACGCCTACGCCTTTTCCGACACTACTCTGACACACCAGTGTCCCTGACACTGGTGGACGCACACAAACTCTCTTGATGAGGCGTCCAACGACGTCGGTGTTGTCTTCAACGTTGTTCAATAGCAGCATGTTCGTGCCAGGTGAAGATGCACAAACAGCACGTCGGCGAACTGATCGCTCGAATACAGATCATACGTCACACAAAGATCGATGTTACTTATATCGACCTTGTATCGCAGCGCATCACGACGTGGTGAGATTATGCACTGCGATCACGGTCTGAACTGTAAAGAGAGTAAGGGAAGTGCACAATTATCTTGATTCAGCTCAAAGGACAGTAACCTTCACACGATACGAAAAACGCACGTTTAGAAAGAATCCCATTCCTGATTTGCTGAACTGTAAAGAAGACACATCTGAACGAACTAAAATAAATAAACAATTGTTTTGAAGTTCAGTACGCTTTCGGACTTTAAAGCAGTTGCGACCGCAGATATATCATAACAAGGAACTGAACGGGAATATTCGAAAGGCATTCCGGAGTACTGGAATTGGAAGTGCACTTCAATTACAGTTCAATACCAGAATAAACTAGAGTGCTGGCCAAACCTTTTTAAGGGGAAAATTAACTTTTTTGTGCCATGTATGCAAAACGACATGTTTTTATTTTATAAAACAAAATTCAATTAATTGTAGCAGAATTTAAGTGTAGTAGTGATCTCGAAAATTGAATTTACTTTCCAGGACTTCGCCTAAGTCTATTAACTTCGATAAGCTGACTGAAGCCGTATTTTACAGTATTCAAATGAAAGAGCTCACGCATTGTCGGTATGAGTTTATAAGTAAATTTACATATTTTTGCCACAAAGTAACATATTGTTGTTCTATTTATTTATTTCCAATTAAGTTAGTCTTCTGATTTATTATTCATTTATATTTGTTTGATCGTAAATCCTGCATGTTTCTGCTTTTCCGAACGCCAGCCGTGGACATATTAAGACAACTTAACAGACGCAAATGTTCAAATATATTGCAGTAGTATTAAAGACGTCACTAGAAAAATTTGTGTAAAATATAAGCGATGCTTCTACATATAAACATTACTTCTCGACATGTATTATGCGACATATAAATTACATANTGTGTAAAATATAAGCGATGCTTCTACATATAAACATTACTTCTCGACATGTATTATGCGACATATAAATTACATAAAAAAATATTTAACTCATTTAACATTTTTTAAAGATTAAAAATTTTTAATTTCACGTGTTAATTATTTTATATATTTAAAGGTAAAGAGTTGACTGAGTACCCACAGCAACAATGGTATTTATTAATGAATAGAACAGTATAACACATTCATAAGGACAATTCTTGAAATAAATATTTCACTGACTGGAGGAAAATAAGTTATTTTTCTGGCACTTCAATCNCATTCATAAGGACAATTCTTGAAATAAATATTTCACTGACTGGAGGAAAATAAGTTATTTTTCTGGCACTTCAATCTTCTCTTTTCCTCAGCGCTGTTGGAATCTAATTGCATTTTTAATAGAAGGATTCGCTGAGTTCCTACCTCATCAATAAAATATTTTAGGGGGTGGGAACTAATGGCTTGTTGGAAGGGAAATATACCAAGTAATGTGGCAGGTGCAGTTTAAATGCAAATTTATGTTATAGAAGTACCCTAAGTAGGATGAATATGCTGAGGTAAGTGGAGAATTAGCAGTTTCCGGAATAACTACCTTCTGACGCACTTTACGATGACGCAAAGAGTTTATTTTACTGCTTAATGCAGCGAGTGCTAAGAAGAAAATATTAACATTTAGAGTATATGAGGAAATTTTTAAGCAACGCCAAGATAAACATTGTTCAGTTTGTAACATGAGAAATTCTTATTCTATTCGTTTCTGCTTTATTGCACGTGGAAAATTTTAACAATTAGTAACGCAGTTACTAGAAGAAGGGTCAAATGTGGCCGAAACGCTATGATCATAGAGTGACTCCCAGCCACTTGGAGCCAAATCGGCGTAAGTTGTTAGAAGTGAAGTTAAATTTTAAATATAAAAAATTATATTTCATGTTTTGTAGGTTGTCAGAGTTTGGTGTACCAGCATTACTCCCAGAATTCGGATGACCGAAATCCAAGTACATAAATTAACGTCAATTTTGTTATAATGCAGTGTGTTCAGCTAATTCCTATTGTTCCTCTCTACATTTTTTAAGGGGGTGGGGGAAATCGTACAGTTTTCTGATGGCGATAATATCAAACAATTATTTTTACAACTTTTTTTTGTGAATTTATTGGTCATTTACTCATATTCCAAGAAATTCGAAACACGATATGTATTATTTTGTAATGAGCATTTCATGTTGATGGAGATAAAGAACAGTCCAAGGTGGCTTTGCAAAAATTACACAATTTTAAAGTTTAGTATCTTGAATTAAAGCTGTATTTTCTAGGCTAGAGGCATCAATATCACATTGAAGGTGGTATTTTATCCAATGTAAAAGTTCAGGCAACACGGCTATTAGATTCACCGTTGTAATTTTATTTACAGAATAAATTTTTAATCTTGCAAAANTAAAAGTTCAGGCAACACGGCTATTAGATTCACCGTTGTAATTTTATTTACAGAATAAATTTTTAATCTTGCAAATAAATTTTTAAAAAACTATAATTTTATGTCAGCTCTTGAACAGGCTGTGTGAGGGTTTTCAGATTTCAGATAGTTTTACGAGAGTATGCAGTCTTTCAATATACTTTAAATGTTTAATTCATGCTTCGTATAACTAACGTTTATTAACGATACACTACATCAATAATTCCTTTCCAATTGTTTNAAATGTTTAATTCATGCTTCGTATAACTAACGTTTATTAACGATACACTACATCAATAATTCCTTTCCAATTGTTTAAGATATTAATTTTTTTTCAATTTTTTAAAATAATGACTGAGTGTTACGCTTGCAGGCAAATCAGTATTTCAGTTTAAAAAATGCCGTTTTAAAACTAAAATTTTATTAAGACAAAAATATGAACACTCTTTTTTATCTTCCTAAAGCAAAATTTTACATTGAAACTTAGTTTGTGATTATATAATATCCTTCATTAAAAGCATATAATTTTAATTCTTTCAGACCCAATTTAATGTACGGTTTCACGTGTTGCAAACAAAAACAGTTATGATGCGTGCTGTACTCAAGTCGACGCAACCCTTGTTTGGTTGTCATAGCCAATGAACTGTAGCCTGTGTGGTCGCCAAAAATTTATATGAACCAATTATGACGTGTACCAGTGAGACGGTTTGCGAATAAGAATAACTTACTCACTGTTAAGATCATTGATCACTGAGTTTCGCAGTGTGCAGTACAGACTAAAAATTACTTACAGTAGCGTAGCGTACACAAATGTGTATACTGGGTCTGTATACGTTAAGTTTATTTTTTTAAATAAATACGCCGTTTAATACAATGAAACATGGAAGATTAATGCTTTTAAATATGTATATATTTAAGTTGATTCTTAAAGACATACAATAAAATTTCGGAAATGCATCAATACTTAAATTTAAAAAAAAAAGATATAACGTTACGAGAAAATAACAGTAGTATGAAATTAAATGTAAGAAGAATGTCTCAACTTTTAAACAAACAAGGTTAAATATGGTTATTATTTTTGGCTACTATTTGCTAATTTGTTTAAAACGACATTATAGTTAATGATAGCCTAGATATCGATGAAAATTAATGTCAGTCATAAAGTCTGAGTTCATATGCATGTGGTAAATGAACTCTTTTTACCAAGCGGTATTAACTGTCAGCACTATATATTTGATATAACGGCTTATAGTTCACCACTTAAAAAATAATAATCGATTTTGGAGACAATTCCATGTACGTTACTCAGGAATATCGAACGAAAAACACCTCATCTCTAAACACTTCACAAAACTTTAAAGGCAGCTTATTTTACAAGACAGAAAAAAGCAACAGAATATGGTGATATGTAATAACTGTAATGGAGGTCGGACACAGAAAGAAATATTTTTTTTTTTTGGAAACACGATATAAAGCTTGATTCTGTTGAACAGTTCTTCATAGATGTTGATATTTCCTCTGAATTGAAAATGCATCGTGTTGTGACGTGAGCAGGAGGTTGTTGTTGTCAGTAGATATAAGTTTATTCAAAGAAAGGTAAATATAAGGAATATAATAAAATATGCTTCTGGAAGTAATTGAGGTAAAAAATAATCGTGTTATTTACACAGTTAGTTCCAAAACCAACATTTTTCACATACTTGTCAACACGTATCTATTAAATGATTTTCTCGGCGTTTAAACTCATACGCCGAAGTCACTTCGAAGTGCAATTTTTTTTTCCAAAGGCTTAGTCTTCCTTTAGCGGTGGCTGGGAAATAATGGAGAAAGTTGGACGCGAAGAGCAGTAATCTGACGTGGGAAAAGGGAACGGGGCAGAGAGAAATGGAGAGAGCAATTACGCTGCGGTGGGCCAGAAAGGTCGATAGCTGGGCGCCACATCAGACAGAGATCATCCCGTCTGAAGGAACGCTTCGTGTAAGACACCGCAGTTACCACGGGATAGTCGAGACTTCTTTCTTTATCGAACTGCAATCCATCTCAGGATAAGAAGTTCCACAGTCGTTTGAAATTCGAAACGCACGTCAGAAAAGTTTTACGAATTGTTAAGTAAGNGAAAGGGAACGGGGCAGAGAGAAATGGACAGGGCAATTACGCTGCGGTGGGCCAGAAAGGTCGATAGCTGGGCGCCACATCAGACAGAGATCATCCCGTCTGAAGGAACGCTTCGTGTAAGACACCGCAGTTACCACGGGATAGTCGAGACTTCTATCTTTATCGAACTGCAATCGATCTCAGGATAAGAAGTTCCACAGTCGTTTGAAATTCGAAACGCACGTCAGAAAAGTTTTACGAATTGTTAAGTAAGCCAACAGTGAAGGCAAAATAAAGTATTGCATTTTTCTTTGCAAAATTTAAATAGCTCACTTTTCAAAAATACTAATAAATTTACCAGAGAGAATAATAGAACCATAATTATTCCCGTGATTTAAGTAGAAAACTACCACCTTACGCGAAAACATCTGGCTTTGCTTTTGTACCCACGTAATTGACAGATCGTTCACTGTTAGTTAGAGGATGTGGATATAATGTATAAATTATAGAAAATTTTTGTGAAAGCCGCTGGAAAACCATTTGTTCTCATTAGGATAATATAAGATATATATAACCGTCTAAATTTGGGTCAGATTTTGCGCTAAAACATATGCACGTACTTGAATAAACATGCTTTAAGAGGACGAGGAATATATGCCTGCAACACATGTAAATTATAACAGGTTGTGCATGTTAAAGTGAGCGAAGAGATTTGGGTAGCTCTTAACAGTGAGGTCTTGAGATCTGATGAGGACGGTAGAGGATGGAGCAGCACTGTAATGAAAGAGCGGGGGTAAAGGGAGATCCCGAGGAAACCCGCCGACCAGCGGGCATCGTACTGCACGACTCCCACATGCGAGAATTCGGGAGTGGCCCGGCTGGGGATCGAACCAGGTTCGCCTAGGCGGAAGCCGAGCAGGCTAACCACTCAGCCACTGTGACCCCACCTATGTTAAAGAATTAAAGTAGTGACTAATCCATACATATAAACTCAAAAAATAAACAACACACAAACTTATTGTAATAAACCTTTTACAACACACATAAATTTCATTAAAATCTAAACATAATAACACACAAACTGTAATCATTAGTAGTACAGCATTACCGCAGAGAGTATGTTTAACTAATTTTCGTAGGAAAGTTAATTACATCCATTTCTTGACCTATGGTTAATAATATATTGTTTTCTTGAATATTTCAAGCTATGTATTACAAGTTTTTCGCCACCAGGATTAATGAGTTACTAGGTTGTTCACGGCCCAAGAGAAAGTATGGGATGACAATACACACTGTCTGTACAGAATGGCTCGTCTGTAATTCCGACGCCTCATTGTAATGCGCGTAACTGCCACGGCGAGCATCCTTCACGAGCAACAACGTTACATGTGGTGCAAACCTTTTTCGAAGTGTGTAGTAAAATTTAAATTAAATATGAATTAATAATTTACTTCTGTAGAAGCTGTTTGCTCATTTTATTGTTTTAGGTATTGTGTGAGAACACTAATAAAAACACAGGAAACCTATAACTTCCAGTAAACCAATGAAGAGAAATGTCGAAACAGAAAAAAATATAGAACAGACCTTCTTTTACAGTGCGTGAAGTATCAGGCATGTTCAGAACGTAGCTGAAAAAATTGTTATTTTCCTGTAAAGCATTTACGAAAATTTTGCACTGAAAGATATGGAAGCAACACAAATATAAGAGAGTGCAATGGTGTTGAATATTTGCAACTAGTGTACACGGGCAAGCGTCATATGCAGGATATAATATTAGCGAAGTTATTTCCTTCTTCAGGCGTTAGGTAAAATAAATTAATAATGATAACTGCAAGAATATTATATCATTTGGAAAATTTAGAACTTTTTTTTATTAAAGTAAGAAAGAGTTTTTATTTTAATGAATAAATTTTTTATGTATAATGAACTATTTGTAGTTATATCATAGGTATGATGCTTATATGGAGATGACTAACAAATAAGCTCATCCAAACTAATTATTATCTTGCACGAGAAGTCTCTTTGAACACGGAGAACTTTCTGGGCCGTAATGAATATGGATTCAGATTTTCTCATTCATTTTTTATAGATATGCACACAGTTCTCATGTACGTACTTACAGAAAACATTGTCAAATGCAACTATGAATAAGAGAGGAATCTATTGTTAAAAATACTGTGTTCGCTGTATCTCGTTGAATTTAATATTATTAAAACTACAGAGAAGAAAAATAATTATACTCTATACAAATCAGAAAATTGAATTGTTGAACGCATAAAAATAAATTCTGTAATGATTGTGTTACTACACCAAAGCATTCTCATTACACACCAGCTTATTTCATCAAGTAAAGTTTTGACTAAAAATGTAAAAAGATAGTATGTTTACTCTTATAAGACTCGTTGCTAAAAATTCGTTTCTTTTTTACGGACATAATTATTATAGATAGCAACTTAACATTTAAATAGTAACATCCCCATGAATTGGGAAGTAAGCGTATTTGCAGATTATACATATTGCAGAGTATGATACTGATTTAGCGTGAATAAATTATTCATGGTAAAAGTCATAGAATTAAATAATACCGAGGAATATATATAACTACGCTTCTGAATTTATAAAACAAATAAGTTTATGTGAAAATGGCCCAGAATATTTTATGCAATCGCTAAACCCACGTGTATTTTACTTGCATATGCCTTTATTTTGACAGAGTTCATGGGCCTGAAATCAACTTTAAAGCACACTGCGCGTATTTTCTTCCTGACAGATATCAGTGATGGCGTATCAAAAGATTTAAGAGAAATTTCAGAACGGCAAAGATATATGAAAATATTTGTTTCACGAAAAACAATTTCGTTATAAACAACAAAGGAAATAGGAAAAACATGAAAGCATAACAGTGCACAATGGAGTAAAATCGCAAAATTACAGAACGTTAGGAAAATCATTAAAAAAATTAATCCAACATTATTGCCTACCGTTTAAAATGTTTTCTAAATATTTATTATATAATTGTACGCAATTTTACTGCACGGATACCGTCTCACTGATATGATTTGAGCTTCATAACAAAACATATACAGTATGTTTAATGGTACGGACCAAATTAAAAAAGTGTTTCCAACATCATTGCTCGAGGAATTGCTGACACAGAAGGACACCTGTGATAACTCTTCTGACCACCCCGCGCTTGATATGTGTGTCACTACAACATGACATGTATCAAATGCTGTATTTTATCATCCGGCAGATTTACCCACATTTGTTTTAAAGCATGTTTCGAACCGCGAACACTTCGAATACTTCGACACCTTGACGTATAGCAAGACGATGTCCCACAATTTGCCGACTGAGCAATACTAATAACAGAATTAGTAGTAGCAACAAACTCGTTAACAGCAAACGTCTTCCAACATATAATGTCTCTAGAATCAATTTCACGAAAATAATTTACACTAGTCACTGTACTGTTGTGTGGATGTCTGAAAAAGCAGAACTCCAAAATACCAGATCCATTGTGTGCAGCCATTCCTTGTAGAGCGAACCTGTACATAAAACTCAGTAGAATAAAACTCTCTTCTGCCGCTGTAACTTGCTTCACAAACACATATCATCCTTCATAACATCGCAGTCAAAAGAACCAATATTCCTGAAAACAGGTCTTGAAACATATCTCCTTTAATGACAACGTGCTCGCCTCATGGCGCTGTGGAAACTAATTGAATTTCACAAGTCTTTATAAACTCACTGCTCCCGAACACGCCTGAAGAACTACGTATATGAGCGGCCGAGCGTTGTATTGTTGGAAACTGGCTCTCGGTAACTCAGTCCGCCGGCCGTTGAAGGCGGCACTTGAGGTCGTGGACTGTGTGTTCACGGACCCTCGTGCCACTGCCACCGGCGGACGACGAACAAACGCGACGGCTTCTCAGACCTTCACGCCGTTATTCTAAGTCTCTCCTTCCAACGAAAAAAATAGATTCTTTACAACTATCGACTCCAGACCACTGCTCGGTATTCTAAGCTTGAAACGAAGGTCGAGTGACGTCACGAGTGGAGTCGGGACGTATCAACTGCTCACGAGCAGTCGGCAGGCTAGAATTTCGTAGTTAACCAATATGGCGGGCTGTCGGTATTGAATGCAGTCAGTGCAGCACGTGTTTGTGCTGCATGGAGTTGGAGTTTTCCTACGCGTACATTTACGATACGAATAAGCATGAAAATATTGGGTGTAACTATTACAAACATGCATCACACACGTCCGTCCTTCTTAAACATTGTGCACAACATGATACAGGCTATTTTAGGCGTGGGATGTTATTACAAGCGCGTCAATGTACGAATACGCCACTATACGGTGAGGTCGAGATTGTAACACTCAACTGCGGTCTTCCAAGCTCTGACACGTTGGCCATCCGTTCGTTAAGAAAAGCGTGACTCGTCTCCTGAGACAATATGTCGCGTCAATTCCACAATTCCATATGTTAACATCACTGAAAACGGATGCTACGATACCGAGGTACTAACGGCAGAACGTATTAAAATTCTCGGTAGCGCGAATTTTCCCGGAATTGACTGTGGAAATACTTCTGGTAGAGCTATGGAGCTCTAGTGAAGCAGAAGCTATATGCCCCTTTCTGACGAATAAGAGTCCCTCCCTTATTCTGGTCTGACAGGGTCGGTCGTTCAGAGGAGGTCCGTAGGGTATAGGAGTCTTGCCGTGCCNAGTCCCTCCCTTATTCTGGTCTGACAGGGTCGGTCGTTCAGAGGAGGTCCGTAGGGTATAGGAGTCTTGCCGTGCCCATCTCTTTCAACACAGTCGGACATGTGATATCCAAGAGGCCTAGAATTGCAAGCAATTTTGGCGCACCGTGCATTCTGCCTTTCGCAGGTTTTGATCTCTCAAACTCCGTCAGTTATTATCACAGCTCTTCCGTATATTTTATCGGCAAGCCTGCCGNTTCGCAGGTTTTGATCTCTCAAACTCCGTCAGTTATTATCACAGCTCTTCCGTATATTTTATCGGCAAGCCTGCCGCTCATTAATCAAACCTTGTAAGTATCGCGCGTGTCCCATCAAAAGGTTCTGTTATGTTATTATACTCAACACACTAAGCGATGGCGAAAAAATATTTGTTCANATTTCTTTACATATCATTAATTTGTATGTTTACTTGCCAAGTTCATTATTTAAGAATGATTTTCACAGTGTGTGTAGACTTTAATGGAAAGGGTTTTCTACTGAATTGTACTTGAAGACACAATACTATATATATATATATAATAACACTTCTAAATTATGATTCTTAGTGTAATTAATATTAAAATCAAGCATTATAATTAACTTTATAAATATGATGTGCTCCAATTTCTATTCGAAATCTGCTTCTTTAAAGAACATAAACCGATAAACATATATAAGCCATAGAAAAAGGAGCATAGCCATTCAAAAAATGTATGCGATATGATGCAAATATTTTACGACAAATTATCAAATATTTTCGGGAAAATACATTAAAAAATCTCAACTATTTGAAAAAGAAGTAATGTAAATATGCATTTAAATATGTTACGTGATTGACTCTAGCATAACATAAATCAAACAATGCATTAGAATCGTTTGTTAATAATGAGACTTAATGAATGGCTTAAAAAATGGGTAAGAAATAAGTCCTAAAACAGAAAAGTGGACGTATAAAATGTTATATGCACTTGGAAAAAAAAAAATTTTCCTTTGAAAAAGTAGTAACGAACTTTAAAATTTATTCAGATGACATAGTAATATTTCTAGTATCTTTTAATAATGTCGGTAGTTCAAAATATTTTAGCGTCCTCAGTATTTTTCAAACGCAATCTCGTACTTGTCACTCCAAATCGCATCATTATTTCATTTACATCGTCATCCGTACTAATAATTCTCTTAGAAGTTCACCTTTCTTCCATATTCGTATTAACGTTTTATCATAAATTGAATTGTTAATGCCAACGAGCAATATTACTTGTTTTAATTTATTTTTACTTACATTGTATTTAAATACATTACCACAAAACTGTACTCATGCCACGACAGTTTTGTATTTGCGTACGTCTGTTGGTAGGTAGGTATGTGTGGGCGTAAATGAGTATGTATGTGTTCATGTATCTATGCACTTTTATAATATTCATAATTATTTGACTTTTCATTCCTATTAAGTATTTAAGATTAAGTTGAACGTTGTATTCTATATTAATTATCTCCCGAAGAATAAAATGTCAATAATTTAATAAAAATTTATATTTCATTTCGTGAATTTAAAATGTAAAGGATACAAAAAATTGGTTTTACCTGTACTAATAGAACAGTATATTAACGAATTAAAAAACATCAGTGACAAAAAGTATTTTTCATTCTAGTCATTGTATTATTACTCTAATTTAAAAGACTGATTATGGTTATTTTTGTGTTTGTCGCATTTCACTTCAACAACATGAACACTCGGATATTAAGGTGGATAACTCTTTTGAAAGCCTTTCAGTATAATTTTTGTAATCTTCGTCTGTTTATTGACTATAAATATTAGCTTACCTTTGTTGACGCATCAAAAAGAGTAATTATTTATTACCATAAACAAGAAACTCATCATTTTGAGAAGTTTCTTATATTTTACTAGTTAAAAAAAATTATCCTCCCTAAAACACTTAAATTTTGTTTCCTTTCAAAAATTTCTCTAAACAGCTTAATTATTTTCAATCGTATTCAATTTATTAAGTTCCTTACAAAATGCATATTGCATACGCATATAACCATTGATAGTACTCAATTGTTAAAGAAAATTACAAGACGTGTTAGAAAAAATGCTAAATCACAAGAGCTTTTATCAATAGCGTTTCTATAAATTTTTTAATTACTAGGTAGCATGGCGTTTAAATGAAACATAATTACTTAGGGTTTACTTTTTCTAATTTAACAATAAATAGTAATAACTTCTACAATTTAAAAAAATTAAAAATCAATAAATTTCCAACTAACATTTGCAGGACAAATGAGATGAAAATTTACCTCAGCTCGAATAAAAAAAAGTTTATCATTCTTGTTATTATTTGATGACGAATTTTCATTTATGAATAACGCTAGCAATTTCGAAACCTTTTGAAAACCTGGATTAAGAAGGAATAAAATGCTTTAAAAAATGACACTTAATTTTTTTTTACTTTCTCTTATAAATATACGCATTTTAGATACAAGAAAATTTTAGAAAATTTTATTTAAATTACAATTAAAAGAATTGTTTGCTAAGGTAACTTTTCATCAGGTGCGTAATGACATTCACTGGTAAAAGTATTTAAGTATATAAATAAGAGATGGAAATGAAGCGAGACATGTTGTGTTACAGGACATGTGACTTCCCTGCAATGTTTACAATATCAGTTCACGTGGTTAGTGGTACGGGATTGCTGCTTGAAATGACAGTAACGAGTAGCTTCCCATTGGAGTGGAGTGATTTGGGCAACTCTTACATCGAGGTCTTGAAAGGCGATGACAGTGACGCGAGGTGAGCACGGAGCAGCGCCTGAATGCAAAGGCCGGGGGAAACGGGATATGCCTGAGAAAACCCGCAGAGCAGCGACATCATGCGGCGCGATTCCTACATACAAAAATTCCGGGAGCGACCCCGCCGGGAATCGAACCCGGTTTGCCTAGGTGGGAGTTAAGTAGTTGCACCCCTACNCAAAAATTCCGGGAGCGACCCCGCCGGGAATCGAACCCGGTTTGCCTAGGTGGGAGTTAAGTAGTTGCACCCCTACACCACCGCGACCTCTTCTCCGAGGATCTGGACACGTTGGCCGATTCGGTTCGGAGGAAAGTTGTAAATGCGTTGTATCTTCTCGCAATGCTTATCGACCCACAGCTCTCGATATCTTGCAGATCAATACTGGGTGTGATTTAACGTCCGGTTTCATAGACGCTCAGTTAAAAAAATTCACCGATAAATAGCTGGTAAACCGCACACTCAGTATATAACACATTGTGTAATGCTGTTTGATTAGGTATTTTTTCACTAAAATTGTTCTTTAAATCTTCAACTTTTAAAACTATTTTACTAATCCTACTACCTTTCACTTCCTTACGCTACGTAATAAATACAATGTGAACATGATGGAACAGCGAAACAGTACGTTTCTCGCATAAGGCATTAAAGTNTTACGCTACGTAATAAATACAATGTGAACATGATGGAACAGCGAAACAGTACGTTTCTCGCATAAGGCATTAAAGTAGATCCTGAATTTTGGCATTTTTGAAATGTGTCGCGGTTCATTGAACTTTGGGAATCACTGGACTAGAGAATAAGGCGTTCTACATTAATAGGTGCCGATTCTTTATGTACGTGAGACCTAATATAAGACCTCTGTGGTAAAGATAATCTGCCTTAATGTAGTCACTTTTTCAACGCATAAGTAGAGAAAATATGGTGGTTCTACCTCACTGTGAATATACGATATTATANTAATGTAGTCACTTTTTCAACGCATAAGTAGAGAAAATATGGTGGTTCTACCTCACTGTGAATATACGATATTATACCTCTGTGAGCGTGCGTATGATTCACTCACCAAACCCCACAAAAGACTCCGGCGCAAATATTCTTTCCTCTTCCCGGAATCTTGTTCGCTCGAAAAGTAATAGCTTATGTTTCTTTTGTCCACAACAAAAGGAGGCTGGAGCTCTCAACTTACTGCCCTGATCCGCTTACCCAATACCATGGAAAATCTTAATATACTAGAAAAATGTATCGGAGAAAATATACTTTTTTTTATCATATTCCTGGATAAGAAATAACTGTAAGGAAGGGTTAAAAATTTCTTGGAGGTGAATTGCAAGAACTCCTTTACCGAAGATTTCCACGTACGATTAAATTTTCAGATTTTTAAATAGTTCGTAAAAATTAGAAATCAAGTGGAGAAATAACATTAAAGCGGAAATAAAAGACAGATTCGACAAAAAGACGTATAAGCAGATAATTATTTCCGTTTAGCGAAGTCGGTGGAGGTAGGTTCAGTCGGATTTCTAACTTTTATCTTTTAAACTCGGTACCCGCAAACATCAATTACCGAGCATTCTTCCTTACCAACCNAGTCGGATTTCTAACTTTTATCTTTTAAACTCGGTACCCGCAAACATCAATTACCGAGCATTCTTCCTTACCAACCTATGTTAAGAAATGTAAAATTTACCTTTCTTGAAAAAAAAAATGATTTTCAGAAAAATAAAAATTTCCATTTATAAAATTAAGCGCATTGACTGAATGACTGTCACACTCATCAAGGCACAATCCAAAACACTGGATTCGTCAGCGTACAGAGTGAAAAAGGGTAAAATGTGTTTTCGAAGACTATTTAATACCCCCATTAACCAGAAGAGATATCGTTATGCTTTATGCTTCAAAAGATTGCCTATATAAATTCTTAAAAATATTTTTGAAATTTTTTAATATTCAATTGCTTAGGGTATGAGAAGCGGTAAAATGTGTTTTCGAAGACTTCTTAATGGCGCATTAACGTTATAATATATAGTTTTTTCCTCTACTTCAAAACTATACGTATTGAAATTCTGAAAAACTGATTCCAGTAATTTATTTTAAATTTAGAGTGTATAAATCGGTAAACTGTGTTTTAAAGGAAGCTTCAATAGCTCATTAACCCCTTAAGATACCGTTACACTGATTCCTTTAAAATGTTTGATATATAGATACCTAAGAACCCATTTTGAAATTTTTTGAAATCCATCTCCTTAGAGGGTGAAAAGGAGCTGTGTTATACAAAAATTATCAATAGCTTATCAAACAGAGGAGATTTCGTTATGTTCTTGGCTTAAATATGTTGCCTATATAAATATTTAAAATTAATTTATACATTTTTAAAAATTTTACTTATAAAAAGGTGAAAAGGTGTAAATCGTATTTACGAAGAATCCTCGACTCATTAACCATAATAAAAATCATTACGCTATTTGCTCCCAAATGTTGGCTACGTAAATACCTATAAGTGAATTACACGATTTTTATAAATTCAGTCTCAAAGTAGCTGAAAAGGAAGAGTGAAAAGGCGTAAAATCATTTTTTGAGCTTTTATTAATAGCTCAATTACTCAATAAAATATCGGTACGCCCTTTTCTTGAAAAGGTTCTCTAAATAAATATAAAAACAGATAATTTCGGGAATTGCTCAAATTCCGCCCTCAATAAGGCAAAAATATTACAAAATTTGTGGAGGAATCCTTCAATCATTCATTTAATCGACAACATATGGTTATGCCCTTTTATTCCAATGTTTGCCTACATAAATAACTAAAAATAAGTTTTCTTGTTTTTAGAAATTTAAATCTCTAAGAAGGTGGAAAGGTGTAAAATGTGCTTCGAAGATATCTTACATACATTAAATTTTTTCCATGCCTATAAGTTTCAAACCGATTATTTAATGAACATTTATCAAACAACATAAGTATGAATACAAAGGAAGCCCGTCCCTTACTGTGAAACAAAGATATTAAGTTTTCTTACACGCCTGCTGTAGCTGCAGACAAAATGGTCAAATATGATCAGAATCAATTATTAAGTATCCCGTTTTTAGCGGGCAGTGAAATACAACAATCAAGAGTCTATCGTTTTCCTTGTGAAATTGTATTTATATATATTTAAGGCACGTTATACACCGCGGTTAATAATTTCGTGCGGCATAATGGATGGAAAGTGAANTTCGCAGGCTTTGATCTCTCAAACTCCGTCAGTTATTATCACAGCTCTTCCGTATATTTTATCGGCAAGCCTGCCACTCATTAATCAAACCTTGTAAGTATCGCGCGTGTCCCATCAAAAGGTTCTGTTATGTTTTTATACTCAACACACTAAGCGATGGCGAAAAAATATTTCTTTACATATCATTAATTTGTATGTTTACTTGCCAAGTTCATTATTTAAGAATGATTTTCACAGTGTGTGTAGACTTTAATGGAAAGGGTTTTCTACTGAATTGTACTTGAAGACACAATACTATATATATATAATAACACTTCTAAATTATGATTCTTAGTGTAATTAATATTAAAATCAAGCATTATAATTAACTTTATAAATATGATGTGCTCCAATTTATATTCGAAATCTGCTTCTTTAAAGAACATAAACCGATAAACATATATAAGCCATAGAAAAAGGAGCATAGCCATTCAAAAAATGTATGCGATATGATGCAAATATTTTACGACAAATTATCAAATATTTTCGGGTAAAATACATTAAAAAATCTCAACTATTTGAAAAAGAAGTAATGTAAATATGCATTTAAATATGTTAAGTGATTGACTCTAGCATAACATAAATCAAACAATGCATCAGAATCGTTTGTTAATAATGAGATTTAATAAATGGCTTTAAAAAAATGGGTAAGAAATAATTACTGAAAAAAGAAAAGTGGACGTACAACATTTATTCACATGTACTTGGATTGAATAAAATACTTCCTTTGAAAAAGAAGAAACTTATTTTATATTTTATTCAGATAACAAGGTAATATTTCCAGTATCTTTTAATAATGTCGGTAGTTCAAAATATTTTAGCGTCCTCAGCATTTTTCAAACGCAATCTCGTACTTGTCACTCCAAATCGCATCATTATTTCATTTACATCGTCATCCGTAATAAAAATTATGTTAGAAGTTCACCTTTCTTCCATAATCGTATTAAAGTTTTATCATAAATGGAATTGTTAATGCCAACTAGCAATATTACTAGTTTTAATTTATTTTTACTTACATTGTATTTAAATACACGACCACAAAACTGTACTCATGCCACGACAGTTTTGTATTTGCGTACGTCTGTTGGTAGGTAGGTATGTGTGGGCGTAAATGAGTATGTATGTGTTCATGTATCTATGCACTTTTATAATATTCATAATTATTTGACTTTTCATTCCTATTAAGTATTTAAGATTAAGTCGAACGTTGTATTCTATATTAATTATCTCCCGAAGAATAAAATGTAAATAATTTAATTAAAATTTTTATTTCATTTCGTGGATTTAAAATGTAAAGGATACAAAAAATTGGTTTTACCTGTACGAATAGAACAGTATATTAACGAATTAAAAAACATCAGTGACAAAAAGTGTTTTTCATTCTAGTCATTGTATTATTACTCTAATTTAAAAGACTGATTATGGTTATTTTTGTGTTTGTCGCATTTCACTTCAACAACATGAACACTCGGATATTAAGGTGGATAACTCTTTTGAAAGCCTTTCAGTATAATTTTTGTAGTCTTCGTCTGTTTATTGACTATAAATATTAGCTTACATTTGTTGACGCATCAAAAAGAGTAATTATTTATTACCATAAACAAGAAACTCATCATTTTGAGAAGTTTCTTATATTTTACTAGTTAAAAAAAATTATCCTCCCTAAAACCCTTAAATTTTGTTTCCTTTCAAAAATTTCTCTAAACAGCTTAATTATTTTCAATCGTATTCAATTTATTAAGTTCCTTACAAAATGCATATTGCATACGCATATAACCATTGATAGTACTCAATTGTTAAAGAAAATTACAAGACGTGTTAGAAAAAATGCTAAATCACAAGAGCTTTTATCAATAGCGTTTCTATAAATTTTTTAATTACTAGGTAGCATGGCGTTTAAATGAAACATAATTACTTAGGGTTTACTTTTTCTAATTTAACAATAAATAGTAATAACTTCTACAATTTAAAAAAATAAAAAAATAAATAAATTTCCAACTAACATTTGCAGGACAAATGAGATGAAAATTTACCTCAGCTCGAATAAAAAAAAGTTTATCATTCTTGTTATTATTTGATGACGAATTTTCATTTATGAATAACGCTAGCAATTTCGAAACCTTTTGAAAACCTGGCTTAAGAAGGAATAAAATGCTTTAAAAAATGACACTTAATTTTTTTTTACTTTCTCTTATAAATATACGCATTTTAGATACAAGAAAATTTTAGAAAATTTTATTTAAATTACAATTAAAAGAATTGTTTCATAAGGTAACTTTTCATCAGGTGCGTAATTACATTAACTGGTAAAAGTATTTAAGTATATAAATAAGAGATGGAAATGAAGCGAGACATGTTGTGTTACAGGACATGTGACTTCCCTGCAATGTTTACAATATCAGTTCACGTGGTTAGTGGTACGGGATTGCTGCTTGAAATGACAGTAACGAGTAGCTTCCCATTGGAGTGGAGTGATTTGGGCAACTCTTACATGGAGGTCTTGAAAGGCGATGACAGTGACGCGAGGTGAGCACGGAGCAGCGCCTGAATGCAAAGGCCGGGGAAAACGGGATATGCCTGAGAAAACCCGCAGAGCAGCGGCATCATGCGGCGCGATTCCTACATGCAAAAATTCCGGGAGCGACCCCGCCGGGAATCGAACCCGGTTTGCCTAGGTGGGAGTTAAGTAGTTGCACCCCTACACCACCGCGACCTCTTCTCCGAGGATCTGGACACGTTGGCCGATTCGGTTCGGAGGAAAGTTGTAAATGCGTTGTATCTTCTCGCAATGCTTATCGACCCACAGCTCTCGATATCTTGCAGATCAATACTGGGTGTGATTTAACGTCCGGTTTCATAGACGCTCAGTTAAAAAAATTCACCGATAAATAGCTGGTAAACCGCACACTCAGTATATAACACATTGTGTAATGCTGTTTGATTAGGTATTTTTTCACTAAAATTGTTCTTTAAATCTTCAACTTTTAAAACTATTTTACTAATCCTACTACCTTTCACTTCCTTACGCTACGTAATAAATACAATGTGAACATGATGGAACAGCGAAACAGTACGTTTCTCGCATAAGGCATTAAAGTGGATCCTGAATTTTGGCAATTTTGAATTGTGTCGCGGTTCATTGAACTTTGGGAATCACTGGACTAGAGAATAAGGCGTTCTACATTAATAGGGGCCGATTCTATATGTACGTGAGACCTAATATAAGACCTCTGTGGTAAAGATAATCTGCTATAATGTAGTCACTTTTTCAACGCATAAGTAGAGAAAATATGGTGGTTCTACCTCACTGTGAATATACGATATTATACCTCTGTGAGCGTGCGTATGATTCACTCACCAAACCCCACAAAAGACTCCGGCACAAATATTCTTTCCTCTTCCCGGAATCTTGTTCGCTCGAAAAGTAATAGCTTATGTTTCTTTTGTCCACAACAAAAGGAGGCTGGAGCTCTCAACTTACTGCCCTGATCCGCTTACCCAATACCATGGAAAATCTTAATATACTAGAAAAATGTATCGGAGAAAATATACTTTTTTTTATCATATTCCTGGATAAGAAATAACTGTAAGGAAGGGTTAAAAATTTCTTGGAGGTGAATTGCAAGAACTCCTTTACCGAAGATTTCCACGTACGATTAAATTTTCAGATTTTTAAATAGTTCGTAAAAATTAGAAATCAAGTGGAGAAATAACATTAAAGCGGAAATAAAAGACAGATTCGACAAAAAGACGTATAAGCAGATAATTATTTCCGTTTAGCGAAGTCGGTGGAGGTAGGTTCAGTCGGATTTCTAACTTTTATCTTTTAAACTCGGTACCCGCAAACATCAATTACCGAGCATTCTTCCTTACCAACTTATGTTAAGAAATGTAAAATTTACCTTTCTTAAAAAAAAAAATGATTTTCAGAAAAATAAAAATTTCCATTTATAAAATTAAGCGCATTGACTGAATGACTGTCACACTCATCAAGGCACAATCCAAAACACTGGATTCGTCACCGTACAGAGTGAAAAAGGGTAAAATGTGTTTTCGAAGACTATTTAATACCCCCATTATCGTTATGCTTTATGCTTCAAAAGATTGCCTATATAAATTCTTAAAAATATTTTTGAAATTTTTTAATATTCAATTGCTTAGGGTATGAGAAGCGGTAAAATGTGTTTTCGAAGACTTCTTAATGGCGCATTAACGTTATAATATATAGTTTTTCCCTCTACTTCAAAACTCTACGTATTGAAATTCTAAAAAACTGATTCCAGTAATTTATTTTAAATTTAGAGTGTATAAATCGGTAAACTGTGTTTTAAAGGAAGCTTCAATAGCTCATTAACCCCTTAAGATACCGTTACACTGATTCCTTTAAAATGTTTGATATATAGATACCTAAGAACCCATTTTGAAATTTTTTGAAATTCATCTCCTTAGAGGGTGAAAAGGAGCTGTGTTATACAAAAATTATCAATAGCTTATCAAACAGAGAAGATTTCGTTATGTTCTTGGCTTAAATATGTTGCCTATATAAATATTTAAAATTAATTTATACATTTTTAAAAATCTTACTTATAAAAAGGTGAAAAGGTGTAAATCGTATTTACGAAGAATCCTCGAATCATTAACCATAACAAAAATCATTACGCTATTTGCTCCCAAATGTTGGCTACGTAAATACCTATAAGTGAATTACACGATTTTTATAAATTCAGTCTCAAAGTAGCTGAAAAGGAAGAGTGAAAAGGCGTAAAATCATTTTTTGAGCTTTTATTAATAGCTCAATTACTCAATAAAATATCGTTACGCCCTTTTCTTGAAAAGGTTCTCTAAATAAATATAAAAACAGATAATTTCGGGAATTGCTCAAATTCCGCCCTCAATAAGGCAAAAATATTACAAAATTTGTGGAGGAATCCTTTTATCATTCATTTAATCGACAACATATGGTTATGCTCTTTTATTTTAAAGTTTGCCTACATAAATAACTAAAAATAAATTTTCGTTTTTTTAGAAATTTAAATCTCTAAGAAGATGAAAAGGTGTAAAATGTGCTTCCAAGATATCTTACATACATTTAATTTGTTCCATGCCTATAAGTTCTAAACCGATTATTTAATTAACATTTATCAAACAACATAAGTATGAATACAAAGGAAGCCCGTCCCTTACTGTGAAACAAAGATATTAAGTTTTGTTACACGCCTACTGTAGCTGCAGACAAAATGGTCAAATATGATCAGAATCAATTATTAAGTATCCCGTTTTTAACGGGCAGTGAAATACAACAATCAAGAGTCTATAGTTTTCCTTGTGAGTTTGTATTTATATATATTTAAGGCACGTTATACACCGCGGTTAATAATTTCGTGCGGCATAATGGATGGAAAGTGAATTGGGATATAGTGTCCTTGCCAGCATCAGAGAAGCGAATCATTGTGTTGCAAGATTTTTGCTAACGTAACTGTCAAAATGGAAAGTTTGCAGATCAACTGGAGATTTGTCGTAATCAAATGCAACATCAACGGCGATGACGTTTGTTTAGTTTTGGTTTTCCTACAAATTTTAGCTTTTCTTTACGAAAATAATAATTAAAAGTAACTCGATTATATTCAAGTTGCGTTAGTACTAGAAATGCTACTAGGACGAACACCTATTCATACAAACTGTACTTGCAATAGAACAAACAGTTTGATTTTCCAAAGAAGTAGATGTTAGAGCAACGTCAACAGTGTGATAAATCATTAGCTCATTTTGTTTAAGATGATCGAAAGGGTGTGAACGAAGCACAAATCCGTGGACGTAGTTATTAAATTGGAGTTAATCATTCTCTCTCGGTTGGGGCTACTAAAGTGTTTCTGCGAAGCCGTAACCTGGCATAGCACTGCAATAGCTACGGGCTCCAAGCGAAGGCTTGCTGAAAACATGCAATCGAGGCCACAGTCTGCACTGGATGTGCTCGGAGGGAATAAGTTTTGATGACGCACATACACCACTCATTCCACCCGAAGTAGCCTTTCGAATTCTGGACGCTACGATTCGGCGTCAACGACCGTTTTTCTATGACTGCGACCCGTTAAAGACGGGAGGGAACCAAATCAGAGAGGACTACTTTCGCATGCGCCGATAGAACAGCTAACGAAATACTTGCTTGTATAAGAACAAAAATATACTTGGTTGCCCCAACTAAATATTTTGTTTGTCAACAAAAGGTAGTAACATTGTTTGACAGCGCATTTATTCATACTTTATAATGGCCTATACATCTTTATAAAATACATTGAACAGGAAACGAAAACATAAAGCTGTGAAACTTGAAATTATATTCTGCGTGCGTTGGCCAGTATTTGAAATGCCTGTATTAAAAAAAAACATTCGGCTTTTTATCGGCGTTCACTTAAGCTGAGGTTATAAAGGCGCATCGCCCGGGCGCAGTTGATCAAGGGTGGAATCTCGCCAAATCTTCAAACATCTTTGTATTGACCGAGACTGTTTGTTGTGCACGGAGTCAAACACGTCTTTAGTTGCAACAACCAGATGTTTGTTTGGGGCAAACAAATAAAAACAACGAAATAATTTCGTTTCAACAACAAAATCATTTATTGTCCCTATACGAATAATAATTATTTCGGTTGCGCCAAACAAATGTTGTTTGATTCAACCAAACCTTTTCCTCAGTGTGAACATTTCTACGTGACTTTACTGTGTCTGGTTGACATTGTAGGACGTAAAACCATTCGGTCACAAATATTTTTTTTAATATGCACATGTATAAAACGTTATTTCTTTGTGACAAACACTTGTAATTTAGCTTGCAGTGTTAGTTAAGGTACGTAAGGCAAATGATTTTCACGGTGCGAATTACTTTAATTAGTAGGTCATACTTTGATGCCAGCGTTAACTATCAACAGGGTTGTTGGATATATAGATCTGTAAAATATTTCCAAAAGTAGTAAGTCCTATTTTGTAAACTTTTAGAGGTCTAGTATTAAGAGTAGTGTTGGAAAAATTGTATACACGAATCTATTTAATTTTCGTTTCAAAAATACAACATTGTGAACATACTTCATATTACATTTTGTTAAAGTGAGTAGATAAAATAAACTTCTTTCTTTACAACTGGGTAGATAATTTACAAAATATAAATCATGGTGTATTTGTGGAACAAAAGCCGTGCCTTTTATTACGATCTGTTATGAAAAACTAATTTCATCTGTTTGGCTTGAAAGCACTAACATACAAATAGGAAATAGGAAATATCACCGCGCTGCACTTCATCTTAAATTATCGAAATAGTGTTATTTTAAATTTCCCCCTACAAACGCAATTTTTGTATAAGAGTCTTAAAATACTTGTCATTTATTTATATTTAGAGTAGCTGTCTGTATCAATGCTGTTCTGTAAGCCTGCAAATTAAAGTTTAGTTTATCTGACTTAAATATTTCTTTGCTCGTTTTCAATGGCACGAAATTCAAATACATTTTTTACATTTTGGTAATCTTCTTTGAAATTATACAATTACTTCCCGTGATTACACCTCAACATTTAAATTCGCAACAGAAATTTGTGTGTGGCGTATTGAAATAATACAACATTTCTACCCTTAGCTGCGTTCGCTTAAAGTTAAAGTTTTCTTTGGTGGATTTAAACCACACAAAGGTTTTACCGTGGCTTTGTGTGCTCGGAATTTTAAACTTGTCTTTCATTTTTGTTCGTGGCAGCATGAAGTTGGACTTTTTTTTTCCGTGGATAACAGGCTAAAGTTTAAATTTGTCGTCGAAATTTGTATGTATGTGACATATATTAAAGTTTACGAAAACTTTTCCCTGCCGCCACGTTTTCCCGGACACTAGGCGTAATTATATACATCTCGGTTTTAATCCAAAGACGTAAAATAAATACAATATANATTTAAACCACACAAAGGTTTTACCGTGGCTTTGTGTGCTCGGAATTTTAAACTTGTCTTTCATTTTTGTTCGTGTCAGCATGAAGTTGGACTTTTTTTTTTTCCGTGGATAACAGGCTAAAGTTTAAATTTGTCGTCGAAATTTGTATGTATGTGACATATATTAAAGTTTACGAAAACTTTTCCCTGCCACCACGTTTTCCCGGACACTAGGCGTAATTATATACATCTCGGTTTTAATCCAAAGACGTAAAATAAATACAATATANCCACGTTTTCCCGGACACTAGGCGTAATTATATACATCTCGGTTTTAATCCAAAGACGTAAAATAAATACAATATAACGATGTAAGGTAATTCATATATCATGTTCTTGTAAATATCCGACCACGATTGAGAAAGTTGTAAAGAATAACACTAGCATGATTTATAATTTCATGATGTGGCTACAACGTGATCATGATGTATCACAGTATTTATTATGGTTTACAACGCACGTGACAGTTATTATTTCATAAAAGTACTTCCGTTATATTTTTTTCCTTAACATTTGGTATACAAAGTAATGAAACGAAGAATCTTATTGTTTGTTTTGCTATATATATATATACTGGTTTATAGCGTGATAAACAATAATCTTAGAAGCAATCCGAATCAAGTTACTTGAGGGCAATTAATATTACAAATAAACATTATTAGTTATTAGATATTACGGACTACGTGTTGCTTGGAATTCAGGAACGAAAGTTATTTCCATGCAATTACGTTCGCAGGCACGAGCAAGTCCAACCAATATTCAACAACCAGAATCGCATTCAAATCACATTTCCAATTTGCTACGTACCCTTGAGATTCTTTCCGGTTTTCTCATTCGTGTTCCTGGGTTCCGGGCCTCATTCCCAGGCCTCGCCTCGCATTCCAGTCACGCCGCACACTCCGGTCGGCCGTCGAATTATATTAACACGATTCCCGTTATTTGCAGCCTAGTTGCATTACCGCGAAAAGAACACCAAATGGATTCTTCTCTCACGAGGCTCTCGCGGAAACAAGCAATTCTACATTTTGTTCAAGTAACTTTGCCACAGTTATTTTCAAACAGAAAATAGACGTGTAAATTGCAGAGTGTCACTCTTCCAATACGAACTACGAACGTAGACCTAAAGTATCAAAAACTTGTATGCATCATACAACAAAGTATAGAAAAATAATCCAAAATAAGCTAATGGGTTCATACCTCATGAATGGAATATTATCCTTTTTCTAATTATAAATAAATCATAAAACATACTATTTAGAATAATTATGATTATAAGAGTTATATTCTCTATTTCATCCAATTCATGATTCAGAGTATGAATAGGAATATAAATTAATATAACATCATTTTTGCCTATTATCATAGAACAAAAAAACGATAAATTCTAAAGAATCAGCATTGAATTCTAAATAATCAGTGAAAATAACACTGACGAGCCACTCGCAAGTTCGCAGCCTGATTTATTTGTTTACAGGGTTCCATTCGCTAATGTACTTTGAGATTTGCGTGAGTTTACGTCCAAAAATTGGGGTTTCTCTGATAAAATAAAGGATCAAATTAACCACCAAGCTTTAATAAGTTTATTTTTCTCAACCATATGTACCATTAATGTACTTCTATTGGCACGTGTAACGTTGTCGTTTGCAAAGACACCTAAGAACGTACTTAAGAGTGCACAAGTGTTATGGAAAAATATTCCTAAAACTAAAAAAATTAGGGCACGATAATTTTTAAGTATCTTTCAAAAGTTAACGAACATCTTTGGCGCTATATGAACGCCGGTAAAGAAAACGAAAAAAAAAAAAGGGACAGATGAACATGCACACGGAGAAATAAACAGTCGGCAGCTTACGAATGCCCGTTGAATAATAAATATGAATACACGTAATCAATAACACTAGTATTTATATTATAGTATCGTCGTTGCGGGTTGAAGTGGGCAGCGATAAAGAATAAAACTAGCTTATGCCGGGGAATTGTATAATTACCGATGATTTATATTTAACCGGAGTATAAAAACTTCAATTTTATAGCACCACAGAGAAGTAATATAAAAACATTCACTTCCTTTTCTCTACATTATAAAGAGATAATTGAGGGAAATGAGATTTCTGGGTGGGGAAACTTTGAATAAACAGCAACGGATATAAAACCCTTAACTATAAACTATACGGTATTTACATTACAAAATACCCAGTAATGAANGAATAAACAGCAACGGATATAAAACCCTTAACTATAAACTATACGGTATTTACATTACAAAATACCCAGTAATGACACAGATAATTATACTAGAACGCGTGTGTATTAATGTAGTATTCGACACAATACAGTAAAGTTCACAATGGNAATGACACAGATAATTATACTAGAACGCGTGTGTATTAATGTAGTATTCGACACAATACAGTAAAGTTCACAATGGCATTGCTTACAAATATGTCAGGAGGGTTTGGGAATAGGTATAAGTCACGGCAACTATATTTTTTGTTCAGAATTATGGAGTCATATCACAAGATTTCGTATGTCCCCACCAAGCGGGGTGGCGCAGTAATTAAACTTTGGACTCGCATTCTGGAAGACCTGGGTTCGAAACATGGTCTCATATGACCTGACTGTCGACGAGACGTTAATCCCTAGTACCTACGTATCTCCCCGGCGATCGCGAAATTATATAGTAGGTGTTTGCATCGCTAGATGACAGTGTGGTGGACGGTTATTGCACTGAGTGCGACGTTAGTTCAGTAGCGACACGACCGCCGTGCGGAATGGACACGACCCGAGTTTAATGACGCCGTCACGTCAAAATAGCCGTTTTACGTTGCGAGAAATGTCAGAGGATGTCACAGGGAATTAACTCCCTTTCACGCGGGAATGTCGCGCACATTCTCAGACAGGTCGCGAAGCAACGAGCGTGCGGCAACGGGCTCGATGACTCGTGACACAGCAGACCGACGTGCCACGTGCAGTAATTGAACACGTCGTGGAAACCGAGAGGAGATTGACGCTGCTTGAGTTACAGGCAGGCGGACATCAGGTCACACACATTCTCCAACGGCCGTCGACCCACAGCTGACTTTGACGTTCTCTGTGTGACAATTTTCCACCACACTGCCGTCTAGTGACGAAACCACGTACTACGGATGCCAGGATCGCCGGGGAAGTAAGACAATTTGTAACCATCGTGTACCGTATTGAAAAAATTGAAATAGCTGGCATGTTTGTTATGGCCTGGCCCTGGTATTAACACATGTATTTATTCGAATGACTGTGCTTCTCTTTTATATAAATTTGTTAATATACAAAAAGTGCATACGAATTTAAGATAAAGCAGACAAAACATTTCTTACATACCAAAAAAATTATTCTCTTGTATCGTATCAATACGAAGAATGAAAATTAATTGTATTCNCAAAACATTTCTTACATACCAAAAAAATTATTCTCTTGTATCGTATCAATACGAAGAATGAAAATTAATTGTATTCTTTAAATAAGGCAATACATTGAAAACTTACAACACTTCGTGTTTCTACTTGCACCAAAAATATTTCTTCCTTATGTTTATGNTCCCTATGTTTCAGTTTGTGATTTGTACTTGGTTACATTATATTTTTAAAATACGTAAAATTATTGGACTTTATTAGTTAGTTTTTCGAAATCATTTAAGTAGCAAAATTTTATAATCATTTGCACATAATAAAATAATTATGTTTGTTAGCAGGGAGCTTCCATTCTCTGTATTGTCCTGTATTCTATATCTTTCGCGCGCTGGACCCCCATGTTTTGTTCGCAACTAATTTTGCTTTTATAAATTATTGATTTACGGGAGATCAAGTTGATGTCTCCCTGATCAAACCAAATAATTATTTTCTCAGAAAGATTTAACTTTTTTTTACTTCATTTTGTCCCAGTTTCTGTGTGAAATCAAGAGATTTTTGTGACACTGATTGAGAGTATTAACAATTTTAAATGTACTGGTGTTGCAAATTCTCACATAACTCGGACAAAACTTAAATCTCCGTGTGAATTATACTAGCGTTTCGTGTCATTTCGTGAGTCCAGTCCCACAAATTTTCTGCATCCCAGACTCGAATTAGGAATTTTCAAACTACGTGGGCCTATTTTCGCCTAACGCCATTTGTCTGTTCTTTAGGGACCTGGTTGAAACAGCTCAATCCGAGGTACGTGTCACAATTGTTCGGCTGTTGGCGTCTCTCAGTTTGCATCACCGTTTGCCAGCTGTACGACGGGGGGTGGGCAGGTTTTGCTGTGGGTGCTCTGACAACACAATCAAGACTGGGCACTGGTGTTGGCGTGGAGCAATTTGGCACAATATATCTCATCTCCGCTACTCTGCCGGCCTGGAATACTAGCTGCTGGAACAAAGCCTGGCAAGGGAGTTACGACTTGTGCGTTCGCGCCGCTGAAATATGCGGGTGCGGGCGGGCTATTTAAAGGAAGGAGACGACGGTCATTAGTCCAATGAAAAATTCTGAAAACGGACAAAAAAATAAAACACAAAATATATGTATTAATAAATTTCGGCAAAAATTTTAATCTGACAGTGCTTCCACTGCTTTTGTATCCGCAACTAAAAAGTAGAACAAATATATGTAACTCTCTCTATAAAAATGTTTTATATAAATATAATATATATATAAACGATAAAATGTTTCCGCACCATAAATATTAATTTTTGAGTGCAATGAAAATAGAACATAATTTTAAACGATATTTTCCCTTTGTATGTGTTATTTTTATTATGTACACTTTTTATAAATATAATTCAATACGAAGTAAGGGCAAACGCAAAACTACAAACGCTATGTTTAAGCTGACGTGAATATTTCTCTCTTAAGGGATGAGACATTGTATTTCTGTACCAGCGATATTGATTAGAAGGGAAGTAATCTAATGTTTACTATATTTANTTAAGGGATGAGACATTGTATTTCTGTACCAGCGATATTGATTAGAAGGGAAGTAATCTAATGTTTACTATATTTATTCCTTTTTCCTGTTATACTTTTTGTTGGAGAAATTATTATTACGTACTTATATGTATTGTATAAACCGTAAATTGAAAATGATCTACAAATTTGCACATAATGTTGGAAAGTGTTAAAACTTGGTCGAGAGTTAAACATACATTTTAATCTGACAGTAATAAATTATCTTGTTATAAAAGAAAAAAAAAACCCTCACGAAGAAACAGCATTGCAGTCAAGCATTAAGGCGCTAGCTTTGTAAAATATTTGGAGAAAGCGAGGCCCGTATTAAAAATGTTTCATTTTAACGAGCATCAAGCGGGAAACGGATATTAAATGTTATAACCAAGGGCAATTAATATCGCCTGTTTTGAGATGCTCGGAGCACAGCCGCCGTAATAAGCAGCCGGCATCTCAACATAGCCACGGGGCCGTAGGTTTTTACGTCAGCTGCTACACGGACTTGATAGTGGCACAGAGCCATCAGATGTTTCCTCCGGAAGTTGCAGTACTGTATCCGTAAGCCTCCTTCCTTCTTTCAGTTATTTTCATTACAAGCCTGCATTACCAGCCAATAAGAATTTTTTGTTTGGTCGGGAACCATAAAATAAACCATTTATGTTCCAGTGTTGGAATTTTTTTTTTAATATTCCGAGTGCATAGTTACTTTCGTTCTAACCTAAATTACTTCATCAAAACTATTTTTTTCCCTATATAAATTCACGGTTAAATATTACGCTACGGGTTTCTTTGAGAAAACGCATACTTTGATTAATTCGTTTTCATACAATGGAGCTATAATTTTTAATGCCACTTATAAATATAACAAATTTTATATCACAGTTTTGAACGAAACTAACACAAAACAACAAAAAATATTTTCTCAGCAAAAATTGTAATTAATAAAATGTATTCACTTAATTTCAAGAATAAACTCCAACAAACGTATATATATATATATATAGAGAGAGAGAGAGAGAGAGAGAGCATTAAACATATTTAAATATGTAATCATGTATTTTATAAAACGATATAGCTCTACTGTTCTGCAGCAATAAATAAGAAGCTGAAAATTATGTGAAGAAATACTTAATTCCTATCCTTATACTTGCCGAGGGTATTATATATTCGACATTCTGCTGACGTCGAGTAACTAATTCATTTAACAAATTGATACCGTATGAAGTAATGTACTTCAGCTTTGTACACAAAAACACACACCCATACACACCGAAATGAATAAGCATTCAAAGGAAATTGTACATGTAATACGAAACAGGCAAAAAAACGTAAGTTATAAGAAAACTGATGATAGTAATAACGATTTCTCTTAACGAATTTTCTTTGCTTGTTTGCGGGGATGATTTTCCAACAGCGCGAACTTGGCGACGAGTCCGTAGAATGCTCTGGCCTAAAAAAAAGGGTAAAAAATAAAGCATTGTTGATGTAAAATGACGTCAACGTATACGCAGTTTTAGACAGTGACATGTCTGAGACAGGTCCGCTGAACTAACTGCAAAGGGAGCTCAAATTCTGCGTAGGAATAGGAAAGAGGGGTAGATATATAGAAATGACGTTGTAGAAGGTGAAATGCATGCCAACTATAACCCCCAAAGCTTAAATATTCGAGGAACGTCAAAGAGACCATAACACATGGCTTGATAATGGTTGACAGGGTAACATCATGGAGGAAAAATAATTTTAAAAGGATGTGGTTTAAGCGAAGTACGTAGTTTTTAGTGGAAGAGTTTTGGAATGTAGAAGTTGGGCGAGGAAACGGGGAAGGGTATAATCCTCACGGCAATTCAAGTGACCAAGGGCGAAAGGATATGTGCCAATTATGAAGCCTTTTTTAACGTTAGTGTAGTTGCTAGCATCATTAAGGGAATGCACTTGGACAAAGAAAGTATAATACATGCCGATGTTGATGCGTGTGGGTTAAACTTAATGGGAATGGTAAAGTAGCGTTTAAAAATAGCAGGACTAGAGTTGAAGAAGGTGTATACCTGGCAAGGAAAGATAAATAGAGACTAGCTCATGCAAAATATTAAGGTTACAGGAAAAACAGTTTAGGAATGTAAAACAATTAACTTCAAACTGGTTATTGGGTCTAGTGTGGCAAATAGTTGGGGGTAGGGGGTTAATGAAGTATAATTGAGTAAAATTATGCATAAAACCTAGATTAGGAATACCGGGTATTTTTTTGTAAGGGCTGAATGAGTGAGATTGGTAGTCAGGATGAATTACATAAATGTATTACTACAATAAATTTAAAATTACCCCCCCCCCCAAAGAGAGGCAATCAGAAGGAACGTATTATAGGACGCACTTTTGTCTAAATATTCCCAAGAAATTGAAAACCGAATTCATTATTTCATAAAATAGTATGAAATTTCGTAGTAAAGCCACTGCACCAAATTAAGAAAACTGTGAAATCAAACACAATAAAAGAGCGGCACAGTGGGAAAGTTGTCAAGTGGTATACTTGTGCAGGTTAATTCAAATTTGGTAAACCACCCCATAGTACGCGAATTTCAATTTCCTGCCCCTCAATAAAGCAACCTTTTCCTTATTGTATTAAATGTGCCAATTTCAATTGAATGGACTGGAAAATTTGTCCGAATTATGTGGATTAGACTTTCCGAATACCTTTGATTAAGAGAATCGATTATCTAGTGTTTGATTTACATTGCTGTACGTTTGAAATAAAGAGGGTATTTTGAAGAAACTATAAAAAATACATGTTTATCTCCCAAAAGAAAACATCACTTCCACGAGGACGGAATGGAACTTAAAAAATATAGTACCTGTTATAAATCTTATTTTTGTGCCTTCCATCATCTTTAAAAACGGCTTTCCCAGACAGCTTATCATAAAATATATTATTCGGGCACAAGTGAATCTACATTAGGTGGTTTGTTGAACTTTACTAAATAATTTCAACCGATAATATTATAGGGTCACAGTTTTAAGTCTCATAGGTTCAAGCATAATGCCGATAAAAAATGTTGCCCAATTATTAACACGTGCCTGGTTCAATCAAAGTATTTAAAAGGTGTACTAATTTTGTAACTCTAAAATTTCAGCCGCATTGGAGAGTCAGTTGAGTTGTACGCCTGTAAATAGTCTCATCAAAATAGCTGAAATGATTATAAGGGCCTTAAATAAGCGGAAGGCATATCCTTAACATAACATCGTTGTTTGCCAGGCAAGTAAGTTATCTAGATGTAGAGTAGGGTAAAACGGTAAAGTGTTTGTGTGGGCCTAAGAAGTGTTACGTAGGAATATAATCTTCAAATATTCTTTTCCCTTTAGATAATATAAAATTAAGTTACTTTGTAATCATTATTGTAACAATAAAAATCAGAGTACTAACTTATTAGCGTAAGAATATTAATTTTATCTTATTCGTAGATATGTGTGTCGCGTGACAGTTTGGAGGATTACAGCACGCCTTTGGCTCACTTCCCTCACCCCCTTACCCCACCCCCTTCAACCTTTAGCGCACTTTGCTGTCGCCTTCGAATAGGCACGTGGCATGGAAAATCTCCAGACACGTGAAGCTGAAGCGGAGGCCTCCCCCCCCCACCCCCTTCATCTACCTACGCCTCCAACCCGCCAGCAGATCTGTCGAGAGTGCAGGGCTTTCGAGTTATCACCCAAAATTATCAGGCGTAGTTCGCCGGAACGCCGAAAATAAGCACCGCGGCAGAAATACCGACTAGCAGTATTGATGCCGAGGTATTATCCCCCCCCCCGCCCGCCCAGTTCCTTCAGAACGAGGACACGTGTGGTAAAAACCTTTGTTCGAAGCTCACCACTTCACCCCTCCCCTCACCCCCTTCCCACCCAGGGCGCCACGTGCCGAGAATGTAGGCTTGCAGGCGGGCGTGTATAAAAACCCCTTTCCAAGAATGGGAGGGGGTCAGTCAGTAATCAGTCGTGAGTATTATCGGTCGTCACAGGTTCAGTCGATTTCTACCGCGCCGAGAGAGTAAGTCAGAGAATAGTTACTAAGGCCGGGATCTCGGAACCCGGCCACATCCGTCAGCCGCATCCTTAAGGGGGATCAGTAGATTACTATCGTCCGGGTCAGTACGTTGACGATCGCCGAGCCAAGGGAAGAGATCGCGAGAAGACGTCTCCACGAGTCCGAACTGCAGTCCAGGGAGAATCAGCACCAACGGAACGCCAACCCAGATGACGGCCTACTCGCAATCACCGCTGAGTTAAGTATGCAAATCGCCGCCACAGAAGCCCCCGCCCTCACGAAGTAATTCACCCAGTACATTCGAGTAGACACACTATGACAGTACCGCACCTCAGAAGTTCCGATATTGTGTATTTGTGAAAAGACATATGAGACAATATATATTCGTACTTCCAAATACCACAGTCTTAGCCAACATTATTACTAAACCGGCAACCTACCCTCCACGCACCTAATAGTCAGGGCCTGGAGGGGCATTAACTTTGACCGTATAAGCCGCCCTGTCTTTTACAGTGGCGGTACATGTGTCATGTGTGTCTGTTGTATAATACGTATTTGTTGCAAACCGACTTATAACCGAACTTTAAGTGGGTAAATAAATGTAATATCTGAATGAGAGAATAGGCTCTACTGAACACGAAGACTGTACATAGGACCATTAAAAATATTAGACAGAAAAGTTATTTTTTTTTAAATATGGAATGGAAACAAGGCAGAAACCATAGTGACCCGAGAGATGTGTACCGACATTTAATTGAGACATATGTACGCCATGAACTTAACAAAAGTTGCTGCATTTTTGTATCCACATATGAGTTAAGAAAAATGGCTTTGAAGCACTTTCATGATAATTATGTATATTTTTAAAATGTTAAACTGAAAATTTTAAGTAACCCACCTTTTGTATGTTTTAAGGGAATAAATAAAACTTTATTTTATTGTCATGCACAACCTTCTCATCAAATCTCAATGTACTATATTCAATACTATGCAGCAAAAAAATTGATTCTCAATGAAAAGTGCTATGTATGCTGCAAAAATCTATAACGGACGACGCCGATAAGCAAGACGCCATTATTGCAAGTAATTTATTTCCTGTTAACCATTATTTCACGTCATTTATTTCCTGTAAACCATTATTGTGCATAATTAATTTCCTGTTCACAATTATTGCAAGTAATTTATTTCCTGTAATCAATTATTGCAAGAAATTTATTTCTTGTAAGCCATTATTGTAAGTTATTTATCTCCTGTAAACCATCATTGGAAGTAATTTATTTTTAGTTCCCATACCAAGGTAATATTTTGAGATTGAGCTAAGCACGGGTGTGGTGCATGCCTTTCCTTGATGACGAGGAAACAGTTGCGGCAATATTGACCTTCATTAGCGAGCGAGGTGAGTCAACTGTAGGTATTGCTGATTGTTTCACGCACGCCGCTCCACAGAGGACCCAATAAAAGCGGCCGCACGCCGAACAAGCGCCAAGAGAGGATGTTTGGTCTTCAAGCAAGCCTGTTGACTCACCCTCGCGAGTTTACGAGCTTGTAGGTGTACATTCCGTAAATAAATAAAACCTTATAAAGTTATACCATCTAGGTAAACTAAGCCTTAGTTGGCATAACTTTTTCAAAGACTGCAGTAGTATATGTTTGAAATAGCATTCTTGGAATCAACCAGTCATATCTCCACAGGTAAATATTAAAACTTAGATTAATTCACGTATTCTATCTTCCCGTGTGATATTGATGCCTATTATTTACGTTACATTACAGACATAAAGCAAATGTATTGTATTGCTTTGCCATTAATTTTTTTGGGTTAGGTATTTCTGAGAACTAACTTTAACCAAACGTATAACGAACCAAGATTCCTACATATTCTTTACTATTCACATTAGCAATGAGTTGGTATAGTTTTATTGAGGTGATCATCTAAATATGATAACCCCGTTATTATGCGGTTAAGAACCAATTAATTTAAATTATAATTGCATATGGGCGTCTAACCAATATTCGTGGGTTAGTCATTACATTATACTTAAAAATTTTAACAATCGAAATTCAACAGTATCAGAATACACAATTTTGACCTACATAACGAGTAAAATTGCATAGTAATAATAACCGTCAAAACCATTGAAAATCATGTCAGCTGGCACAATTCTATAAATTAAATTATATTTTCTTTGCACACAAAATGTATGATAGTTACTAATCCCAACTATTAGGAAGTAAGGAGTCCCGTATTTTGTTCACATAATTTGTACAAAACAAAGAATTGGAGTGGCAAGGCGTTCATCTTGACCAGAGAATTATCAGTCGCTATAAGCTGCGTACAATTCTGGGAATGGAAATTAAGCTCGAGTGTCCGCTTGCACTACCACAATCAAAAATTGAATCGTTAAGGCCCGGCTCCAACCATTATAGAGAATGTATTTGTTTTCGTGTCATAATTTACATTTCAGTAAAATTACTGAAAATTTTTGATTAGAGAAAATTTTTATTTTAAAAGTTGTTTAATATTGTTTGTATCTAATTTTCACTGTGTGTTATTTTCTGGTTGTAAAAAGTCGAGAACGTACAATATAATGTAAACGTGTTCTCGAATTTTGACAACCAGCAAATAACAGATATAAAAAATTAGGCATAAAAAATTTTAACAACTACAAAAATTTAAAATTTCTATAATCAAAGAGTGAAAGGGATTAGTCTGAAACCGTAATTATAATACGAAAACAAAGAATTTCTGAAAATAGACGAATACGAGCCTTAGCATAAGTTTGGTCAATACTTTTCACTGAACTTCAGCCTATTAAGCTTCTTCGAATTAATCGGGTGTTTGTATAATGAGCTTGGAGCAAAAATACCCCTGAGTAATGGCATAACATTAAACTACGAATTTCCTACTGTCATAACAGTGAAATTAAGCAACAGTAATTATCATTAGATTATCGCATATTTAATCGATTTTGTTCTTTAATAATCATTTTTGAAACTCAAGTTTAAGTGTTAACCGAGCAACCCGCATATTAACTACCAAGGTATTGCGGAAAGCCTTGTGACATGTCACTGGTGAGTTAGCCCATTTAATTTGTGATGATTGACTTGCAGTTCCGAGAAAGTGGCGAAATCAAAATAAGATGACTTTTGGATAGGTAGTGACTAACGAATTGTTGACATTGAGGTCATTAGAGACGCACGTTCCTGCTCTGAATAGTGGGAACAAGGAAATAACCGGATGTAGCCTGTATTTAAAGAACATCTCAGCAATCGCCGGCAGGGATGGTGTTCCAATGGTATGGTGTGAGCCAAAGAACTACCTTGACGAATGTAGATTTTGTTTCTACGAAATAAAAAGCTTTTATGAAATGAATAACTCTTTCTGATTTAGAATCTGTTAGGAGGGAAACACGTCATGGGCGCGAAGTTTCAATACCCTTCCTTCATACGAACGTTACGAGCTAACTGATTTTTTTAGGGATTCAAATTTCCCTAGCGAGATAATAATCTCTATAGCGCTAGGAAGGTGAGGTGAGAAAGACCTGCCAAAATTTTTTAACAAGAAAACTGGTACATTGCAGTGCCATTCCAAACCCCATAAATAAGGCAAGAGCATAGTACAGAAATTATCAACAGATGATGTTCATAGATTCAAATAAGTGAATTATAAATTGGTTTTAATACGTAATGGTTATAGTAATGGTAATAGAATCCATCCCAGGGCCGCTTTTTGTCTATCTTAAGGGGACATATGAATATCGTAGAAGTACGCGACAAAGTACATTACAAGGAGCGTAGGGAGATGATTTGTGATAACGCATTTTGTACAGTTAGCTTGAACAACAAAAGGGTTACACTATGTGTCCATGGTATTTCTGTAAATAAGACGAATAGAATAAAATTATGAAAAGCAGCATAAGAAAAAAATGCTAAGAAGTATTACAATGAAGAAAAGTTCAATATACCAAAAAAATTATTTCGTTACAACATTTACACAACAAGACGATTTTAACGAAACAAATACCAGAGCATAGAGTTAAAATACAGTTGTCTTGGTACCGAAACGAAATTCCCTGTACTTTCGGAGGGAAATTTCACAACATTTGTGTACCCTTTTCAGGAAAGCAGATCACAGACATAATGTAAGATCAAATGTTTGAAGAAATCATCGCGAATGAGCTAGAAGCTGGGATTGTCTTGATGAAAGTGGTTAAAATGTTCTTGGAACATTATAAACGTTTAAAGTGCTAGCAGCATGCAAATAAACAAACATAGCTTAAAACGGGCAACATGAGATTAAATACGTTTTCCTTTACTTAGACAAACAATTGTTCACAAAAATCTAGGAGCAGTATAAGAAGAAACAATTGAAAGGTTTTACCAAGTTTTAATGGACTGGAAACACGGTTTTCTGGACGATGCAATAAACCCATTTCGTACGATTACTGTTGGATGTTATATCTTATTGACCTTAGTAGAATGCACAATAAAAACAAGTAGAAATTTTACATCCTAGTGAAAAAAACATATGTTCATAACGGAAACAATTTTTAAGTTATATCATTGATGTTATTGAAATACACATATCGCTTCCTAAGGTGAATCACTTTAAACATTGTGAACTAACAAATTAAAGAAATTTTAATTCTCCTATAATAAAGAAAACGTGAATTTATTCTGTAATCCATGCATCTAAGGTCATTAAAATCATTTACCGGGTAGTTCAAAATAATATGATTTTAGACCTGCGATACTCTATCAAATGTAAAAATAAAATGTTTTGGACTATATAAAACTTTAATAAATTTAACAAATAATATTAACGATTTATTACAGAAAAAAATGTTTACATATATATATATATATATATATGCTCATGTTAAGTACTGGTGATCGCTAACGAAACAACAAACCACAACAGCAATTAATTACCTAATTTCGTTCAAGTTAAAAGACTGAAAGAAATTACTTTTACCGTAATAAAGTGATTGTAAGTATCAACTTATCTTAAAACAAAGGAAGATATAATATGAAAAATTATCGTTTTATTACGATTATTTTACTTTATTCATTTTGCTGGGTTTACGTTGTGCAGGAACGAACTAACAGAGTTAGTTTATGTTAACCAGTTTAGAACAAAACCATTTTAATTTCCACGTAAATTAACAGTATGTTGAATAACCAGAGCACTAAAAATGAAGCCCTACTAATTTTAATATATAGTTAGAAATACTTATAAAATTCAAACGAAAATGAGAAACTTTAACATTACGGTAATTTCTAGCAAAATTTATATCGTAACAAAACATGCAAAATAATTAAATTAAGATAAGTTAATAATTTGTTATATTGTAAATGTTGTATATCGTTCTGACTTCATATGCGTAATATTTAATTGCTTTTTAACCAGTAAAAAAATTATGGGTTTTTTTAGCCAAGTACCATTTACATATTATCCTTAGGAAAGATTCAGTAAATATTTTTTTTTCCAGACTATGTCGTTTCAATATTAAGTTAGATGCCTGTATTTACACGTATAATTGAATACGTATATATTCCTATACAACAATAAGCCTCGATAGAAACTACAATTCAGCGTATAGAAACGCGTGCGTGTGGCGGCGTCGAACACTACCGCGGAGGGCAACGGCGAACCATGGCGGACAGTGCGGGCGAAGATAAGGCACCGCTACCACTGCCCAGGAGACCTTGCATGTGCCCCCCCCCCACCAAGGGGGGGGNCCTGCCGCCGTACTTGACTCTTGTACAAGCTTCTGCATGGCCTTTGCATCTATTTATTGCTTACTGGCGTAGATTAATTCATTTTCTTGGAAATGATGTGAAGTAACGAAGATACGAGTGTTAGTTTTAATTGTGACGAAAATTTTTAACTGTTTGCAAAATTTAGTTATTTCTTTACGTCCCAAGCTTTTATCTGTATATAATATTTAATGAAAAAAAATAAAAAAATTTATTGGACGGAGTTTCTAACTCACGCCCAAATGTAAATCTCTAGTACAAGAGCCGTGGCTTTACTATCGTACTTACAATTTTTACATGTGCTTGTTGTCATTAAACACATGTCTATTTAAAGTATTTTGAACTATTCTTAACAGTTATTAGAAGTTGTCATCGCCAATATTATTGGTTTTTGTCAAATTTTAAATCTGTTTCAAAGAATTTCCACTTTACGAATGTACAATCAAGATAGAGACGTCCTTCTTGTTTTGTTCATTAACTAACAACTCGTTTCAAGTAGAAGCCACGGGGAGCGCCATACGATCTGAAACTGCGATGTGATTGGCCAGGAGCGAAACCCGGCATGGAACCTGCCACGAAAAATACAGCTGGTACGAAGTCTGGCCGTGCAAGGCGGGAAATGCCATGACGGGTGCCATGCTAGCCCGGTTGAGGGCCGCTATGGTAAACCTTACGCAAGATTTTACTGCATCTGGTATCGTGTAATATCGCCTTTAGCGTGCGCATCTGCCAGTCCAAGTCCCTTGCAGTATTGCCAGATGTACCAGAATTCTGGTATTTTTACCAGATTTTCTCTCTTGGTACCAGGTACAAGACTTTTCTCATTCTGGTACGCATTTATACCAACTTTTTCTTGATAACAAAAATTAGCTAAAATTTTCTTATACAGCAAAAATATAGGTTAATTAAAAATATCATGTAAAGTAAAATGTCATTAATTGTTTACCACAACTGAGTAAGAATATTTTATGTTAAATTGTTTCTGTAGTTTGTAGCCATACATAATGTTAAATCAAACTATATTGCCATAAAACTTAAAAAAAAAATATATTATGTGTTTTTTAACTAATTAAGTTTAAAGTGAATAAAAATTTTCATTTTGTAAATTAAGTACCGGTAAGTAATTTCTGTGCGCCCTCAAATAATTAGTAGGTAGAAAATTGCATCAAGAGCAATACAAAATCTGAAATAAAATTTCTACATGTTGTATGAAAATTATTCTAATTTAATTTGGGACTTAAAATAACTGTAACGTAATTAAAATAACTCAGCAAAAGCCCGGGGAAGGAGGGGGGTTGTTCTTTTTATTTTAGAGCACCAAGATTGTATGGAAATACTAGAATTTCACCTCACATGGGGCCAGCATCTCATTTACCCAATCTGGCAACACTGGTCCCTTAGCTCGCCTGTTCGTATCGTCTGCCGCTCACAGTCCGGTCGAGATCTTCACAGAGTACACATCGCATGTGCGCGTATCGCGTATCGCATACGCGTATCGCGTATGTGGAGACAGTTCAGGGACGCGACGCCGGCATTTTAGTGCCAATAAAGCGCTCGTTTTTCGACGTGATTGGTATTTATTTCAAAGAGCCCTCGCCCGTTGCGAGTGTAGCCCTAGGGGCCACTGTTCCTAAATCCGATGGTAGTTCTAGCCCCGAAGTAATTAGATACAAATCAATAACTCTTAATTTAAAATTTTTTACTACGCGGGCTTTGGGTATAGAAATGGAAATGTTTAAAAAGTTTAAAAATTGCAAAAAAAAAAACCTTACTTTTTTTGTGTAGAATCTAATTGGTCTTAGGGAAATATTATTGGAAATAAGTTATGGACTGGCGTTAATGTGTGTTATAAATTTGGAGTTGATTTATTTCGTGATACAATATATTTTGCATGTAACACGCCGATTACAGGAAAGCTTACACGTGTTGAAACCGTCACTGGTAACACCGAAATTTTCTTTTGCTCTGATACATCGCAGACAAATTTATGAAGCCAATTTTGGTAAACAAACAGAAATACATCTTACATAATCGCAGAAATAATTCCATTACGCCAAAAAGATCTGAAAAATAATGCTACAGTGAATAAGTTTCATAAAATACTTAATCCACTCGAAACAGACGTTTCAAATAGCTCATATTATTTTAATTCTATATTTAAAAACTATACTTCAGTTAGAGCATGGATTTAAATAAAAATAAAAAAATAACAGCTAGGATGTTAATCTTGGAGAGCCTTTTAGTAAATTTTGCTTTTTTTTCTCAGTTTCCTCAGTTTTGGTTTGTACTTACGATATTTTTGTTGAAAATTGAATGCTTTCATCTTTCAATTAAAACATTTTCGCTTGTTCTTTTGCTTGGTTACCAGACTAAGCCGAATGGCTATACAATCTAAACAACTTTTTACTTAAATTTTCAACTGATTTTGCCCCAATCTTATACATAGCATTCTTTAATATTGTAAGTTTTATAAAAATTGGGGATAATTTTAATCCAGAAATGGTTTTTAAATTTACCAAAAATCTCTGAAAAAAGTACAATTTTAATGGTGTAGAAAGCAACAACTATTTTATTATACAGAATATTTAATTAATATTATCGTCTCAGTAAAATATCAAAAGTAGTTTTTAGATTAAACACACTGATTTTCTTAAACTATCTCCAGTTCCATCTGTTTCAAAATATATAGAATACTATGCAAGGCTAAATTGTAAGAAATTACAATTGCTTTTAACCAGTGCAAATTATATTAATTAAGTCTATACACATAACCAAAGCCTGAAAATATGTCAACAAGTTAAATTTTGCAAAATTACAATATCACAGACGAAAAATATTAATATCACGTAAAAGATATTAGAAAAAGTTTTGGGTTTAAATATCGTATGTACACTGCAGAATGGCTTAAGATGACGAGACCGGAAATATTACAATTGTATCCACAGAGCTTGATTACCAAATATAATGCCAGAGATTAGGAGAGAATTAGGAGTGAAGCATCACTGGACCAGCCTCCTTGCCAAGACTGCCCTCGGAGTAAAAGGCTGTTGTCGCTGTGAGGTCTGACCTCTAGCGGCAGAATTTGGTAGTGCGTCATGTCTCCGTCTCTGTCTAACACACAGCCGTGAGCGAAGCGAGTGACGAAGGAAGGAAGGAAGGAGAGAAACCAGTCTCACTGATAGCCGTCACCATCTTCCCTCCCTTTCCACTAAGGCTTTGTCGTCAACCATTTCTTCTTCCAATCGCTTTTTTTTTTCATTCGGTTCACAAACCCTGGCTCACTGCGCAATGCTCACGGCCCTGGTAGAGTGGATCTCAATTCGCGTCCCGCGGGTGACATGCGGCCCGCGATAATAGTCGTTCTGGGGCGCGGTAAATAATTAAACTGAAGCGAAAGTACACGAGACTCATGAAAACTGCAGACGAACGCGATGTGTACACCATATATTGGTGCTCAAATGGTGCATGTTACCAAATAGAGAGGTAATGCTACTATTCAGACACATTTTTAACATTTTAGTCACTGGATAGCACGCACGTTCAGGTTATAAAATATGAGAGTTTTCCTTGCATTTGGCCCGGAACACAAAAAAATCTATCATTGTGGCCTTTGGTGGTAAATAATTGAGATAACTAGCTTAGCATTTTCATGTTTTACTGGCCAAAGTAGCTGCATGCCATGTTTAAATTAACTTTTGCTGTATGATAATCAACACTCCAAATCACATCTAAATTCCAAGTTTTATTTTGCAGACGTACACAGATTTAGTGAATTGATTCTATACTTTTTGTGTACCTGTAAGCAAATGAAACTAAACCTTGATTTTAAATTTAAAATGTAAGCGACAATTTTTTAATTACGCCAGTAGAGGCATTATGGGGACTGGCACAACGGGACCTGGTACTGGAGCGTCGGAGTTGTTCGTGCTCTGTCATTCCGGTAAGCCGGCCACCATAACGGATCCAGGTAATCTTGACTTTACCTTTGACCTTGGTGACCTTTGATGTCGGTCCCTGTGACCTTTGACCTTGACCCTTATCCTTTTTAACCTTAAAACTCAAAAAATTCAACAAACCCCAAACATTTATAAAAATTAAAAACTTACAAATAATTATTTATAACTTTTAAATAAAAAAATTAAAACTATTTTTATTGAAATTAGAAAAAAAATTTTAACTAATTTTTATTCCGGAGGTTCTCCACCCCCCGTCCCAGACCCTCCAGACAACTGACGCTCGCAAATTTATATTGGCTGTTTACTCAGTAGGCCTCCACCCGCACCACTTCCCCATCCCATACCTTATATGTTTACATTTTAAACAACTGGGTGGCGCTAGTGTATTAATTACCAAATTNACCACTTCCCCATCCCATACCTTATATGTTTACATTTTAAACAACTGGGTGGCGCTAGTGTATTAATTACCAAATTACCCGCCAGACAGTGCTAATTTCTCGATTTAGCCACCAGGTGAGCCGACATTCTATATTACCTATGCTCAACACACCATCTTATTTTTCTTTTCGTTTGTCATTTGTATACATTTTTAATACCTAGGTGGCGCTAGTGTGTTACTTACCAATTTAGTCACCAGGCGAGCAGCCAATTTAATCCTCAGGCAGCAGCCATATTAGTTTATGTTTTTAAAGTATAGTTGGTGCTGTCGGTGCCCTCCATATTGCATTCTATTTTCAACATATAGGTGGCGTTAATTTCTCGATTTCATGGCCAGGCGAGATGCCAGTACCCGCTCATTCTGTCGATTCAGAAGCAAAATTTGCTAACGGCACTCAGATTTGTTTTCATTGACACAAAAAAAAACATGTAATGTTTACTCCTATTTAAAATGTATTATTCCTATCAGCTGTACACCTACCAGCATAATTTATTAAATCAATAATTTTTTGTATTAAAAACTTTAATTAAGACCGATCAAAAACATTTTTCGTTTTAATGCTAATTAAATTACCACTGAAATCGATTATGTATTCTGTTCCCCCTCATCAAACCACTTTAGTCCAAACAATCATTCACTCTCGCTTATTCCCTTACCGCTATCGCTCTTGTTTTCAGAATTGTCCACCAGAGCGTGCTGGTGAGGGGATAGTATATAATGGGAATAATGCCGACCCTCGGCACAGTTTCTCGTCTGATGCCAGAGGTGCCAGATCGCTCTCTCAATCCTCGTATTTTAGCATTCTGACTGGTAGATTCAGATATTTAATTATATCAGGTCACAGGATATTTTTAAGCATACACGTAATACTCATATATTTTCACGCGAAATAACAAATCTGCTCAAATTTGGAGTTTCGGTTTGGGCCTTCTAGTGTCTGGGGGAATATATAACCTTATCAAATACGGCACTAGAACTTATTGTTTTTAAATTTATATATTTATCACTTATCTTATTCGCAAAGGCATTAACTCAGTACCCGTGACGCTATTGTAACATTACTTTTGTATTCAAAAATGTATTCGAAGACACGAAGTGTATGCAAGTTCAAATAATGTGTTAAATGTAGTATGCAATTTGCTAGGCGCTATAACTTGCAGATACATGGAAAAACCTGCGTAGCTGTAAGACCTTAACCTTACAAAAACCGTCATGTATAGTCAAGTACGAGTGTACTTCCCACAAAACCAAGGGTTCAGGATGAGCATCCACCATGGTGCCAGCAACCATCACGCCCAAGAATCGTGGCAGGGTCTGGGTTGGTTAATGACAATGGGCTCGTGAAGGCCCAAACTGCATTCGATCAGAGTCTAAAGATCTCTGCCCCCGCAACGTGAACAGGTATTCGAATGATTTTTGCACAAGTTTAGCTCGAGTGGGCCAAAACATCGCTGTTGGCTCTCCACATGAACACACCACCAATAAAATTTTATATATGGCTCGAATGCAGCTTAGACAAACTGACCCATTCAACGAAAGGAAGGTATTCGAATCAAATGGGAAGATAACAAATATACTGTAAAACCTCATACTGTAAATATACAACACGAGAAAGAAGAAAACAAAGCGCGTGCTTCTGGGTAAATGATAACGAAAAATCGATCATCGAGTGCCCCTTCCCCTCTAAACAACATGCTTGCAACCCTTGTTGAAATTTTATGTTCGAAAAAAATATGTGCTACCTACAGATGCGTTATGCAGCTTTCTATAAATTCAAAAAGGCTCTAAAAACCCAAAAACTGAGTTAAATTCACTTCGCTAACCTCTCGGTATGCGATATGCACAGTGAAGGAGTCCATGCAACCCCCCTCACAAAGGCATAGACTCTCATCATTAAAAAACATTTCCTTCCAAGTTAAAAATCGGCACGTCAGGAAATAAGATAGTTGTTCGCAAATTTTAGAATTGCTGCTACAAAAAACTCTTCCTAGTGTTATGCAAAAGTAATATAAAATATTGTCTCTAATGGAACAAGAAGTGGTTGGGTACAGTATTGTATTTTCTCAAAATCGCCTTAGTTATTCTCCCATATTTTATGTTCCTTCAATTTTTGTGTGTATATATATAAACTATATATAAAGTATAAATTTACACACACTTCGTGTTGCAGGTGTGAATACTGAAAACGGCATTATTAACTGCTGAAATGTGTTATAAAATATAAAAATTTCAAAGTAACTAATTACACACGTCTACACCAATTTATTCAACTACTGAATCTTGCAATTCAGTGGCATTATAACAAAAAACAGGTGGTATTTACTCTGTACAGCAATCGGAGAGTGAGACGTGTTATTGAATTCGTACAACTAATACATCGAAATTCCATTTTCATTACAAACTCAGTACAACTTTATAGTACACAGAGGCGAAGCAACCAGAAGAATTGAAGAACTTGGTGTAAAAGAACATTCATGCACATGCATAAGTACGCTCTCGTGTGTACGGGGTAACATGTTAGGACGCTAAGTACGCTCTCGTGTGTACGGGGTAACATGTTAGGACGCAAAAAAAAAACACTCGGTGATCGAGAATGAAATTTAAAAATGATGCCTTGTGAGAGATAACAAACNTGTTAGGACGCAAAAAAAAAACACTCGGTGATCGAGAATGAAATTTAAAAATGATGCCTTGTGAGAGATAACAAACTACTTTGCTATTATGAATAGCAAGCTTCTAGGCTTGCAATACAATATCATGGTTAAAAAAAACAATTGCATTTTGAACAATATTTGCAAAGCAAGGAATGGTTTACAACGGCAATTTATACCGTTACTAGGTAGAGGCGGTAGTGGAATGCCATACTTTCTTTACGTTTAAGTAAATTTGTTTTTCTGTATTGCTTCCTAATGAAAATGTAATGGAATTAAAATTTTTTTTCGTATAATTTACGTTCCGCAGTGGTCGAGTGGCTAGACCTCTTGCCTTTCAGCAAGGTGATCCGGGTTCGATTCCCGGCGGGGCACTCCCGTATTTCCGCATGCGAGAATCATGCCAGGCGATGCCACTCGTCGGTTGATTTTCTCTGGGAATCTCCCGTTTTCCCAGCTCGATATCCACTTCATTTGACCCTCATCAGCTGTGAAGCCACAAACATCTCAAACGAACTCTTGTAATTGACGTGCTCCAGCAGAATGCTCACCGTGTTGATGAATTTGTTGTGGTCGCGCACGCCACGTTATGTAGGCCAGATGTTCCCTGTTCTGGTGACAATGAATCATTACGCAGATTGGTGACGTTCGTCCCAGAACGTTCTTCTCCGCAGGTTTTCTTGCACTGCATCCATGGGAACGTTTAGAAATAAGTTCAGTGTTTTACACGAACAAATGCACAACTTCATTAATACGTAAATTATTCACCATTGACGTTCATCATTTATGAAACCCGTGGCTAATAAATCGAAAAATAACTTACCCAAGGCGAAAGTAGTCGTTTTGTTTACTTTGTTCTTTTTTTTTTTTTCAAGTGCGAGCTTACATTTTGATTTAGTATTAAATTTCCTAGCCGTACTTAGTGGCGGCATTTTCCCCATAATCATTTATCATATGGAAGCTCAGGTCTTCAGACACAATGAAACTGATACGCTTTTCTGTACGGAAAACTGGAAAAATTATTAAGTATTTACAGGAAGCTTCAAGTTACTCCAAACGCTTTGCTCCTTTGCTCGTCCGACTACGCACTACCGTCTCCCTTTCAACGGATGGTAGGACTAAGATGGCTAGACAGGAGGGAAGAACTACTACTATCCTGTAGATCCTGGGGTAATGCGGAAGTGATGAAGGGAGTTTGTTCGACTTATCAGGTGGGGGAGGGGGGAAAGGCCGGAGGGTAGTAAGCGAAGTGTGCGAGAGGGTTCGGTAAACAGTCGCAAGTTATCGCCACTATCCAGTACTCCGAGCTGTTCGCGCTAGTTCATTTCAACGCTCATCTCTATCTTCACGTGAATCTTGTGAATTTTAGGACCGATTGTAAGGTTTCGAAAAGTATCAGAAATTTTTAAGTACAGACTTGAGCTTGAGACACAATCTATTTCTAACAGATAATTAAATATTATATCTACTTACTCATAAAGTTTTTTTTTCACATAATGACTTATTCATGAAAAATTAAATCGCATCAACACAAAACCAGCTATGCTTACATGCTCAAAATTAGATTTAATCCAATATAACATGTCTCAACCTGTGTCTTCTAAAGTCATACCTCAAAGAGCCTTGTGATTTATCAGATTTGATAGAATAATAAAAAATACATAAACTTAATTACAACTTGATTTAAACATTTTTTTCATTAAATTTGTATGGAATTATTAAAATTCTTATACATTTTCTGTCTCATTAAAATAAATTAAAGTAAATTAAGTTTTTCAATAATTTAGTAGGCCCAGCATTGCCTTTAAGGCTTCCACATACATGGCACCAGAACTGCGCTGCAGTGTAATTGAAATTCATGGTTTCGAACAAAACTATTAAACATAAGTCTGATTCGCTCATCTATGAAAAGAAAACACACTTCATGTAAGAGCTTTTGAGTGCTTTCAATCCGTCACGTGAATTGGAAGCACTATTTCAAAGTACTCCTAAAGGAATTTAAAAAAACGGCTTTTCAAAGCTCTGTATCTTAAAACATACGCGACAGATACATACAAAACTACTCTAGGGCCCTGCATTGAACCTTCCTACAGACTTTCCACCTTTAAAATAGGGTCACCGCTGAAGTCACATAGGTGCGTAGGGTGCCACCATGGCTAAGCGGGTAGCCTGCTCACCTCCCACCAAAGGAAAACGGGTTCAATCCCCAGCCATGTCACTCCAGATTTTCGTAAGTGTGAATCATGCCTGACGATGCCACTGGTCAGCGGGTTTACTCGGGGATTTCCTTTTTTCCCCGCCCTTGCATTCCGGTACTGCTCCATTCTCACTCATTTCACCCTCATCGGTTCTCAATACCTCGTTTTTACAAGCCGCTCAGATCTCTATGTTTGGCCCATAGATACACGTAGTGCTACGAGTACAGTATGCTCAATTTCAGAGCATTGCTCTTAGAGGCGATGGGCCACTAGACTCGCGTGGCAGTGTCGCCCCTTATAACCTACGTGCTTCTTGGTCTCAAACACGGAGAAAAGTTATAGGTAGACGAAGCCTTAAAAAAAAAGATTGTTAAACAGTGTACAGCTTCGAACTTCCCCTTTCAGAGCCGTGCCCACCGAAAGCAATGTTCTAAGTTGGCGGTCTCTTGTCGCCGTCAAGTACCCCGCAGGGAGGCAGGGAACAGAGGGATTGACATATTTGTGCCATTCCAGAGCGAGTCGCACTGCGGGCCGCCCCTCCCGTGTTAGCCCCATCACCTGACGCATTCCCCGGGGAAGCCTTATCGAAGTCCGGTGTTAATAGTTCCCTCGAGAACTCCTGGAGCGCCTGGGCGCTGCGTGGCTATGCAATCTGCCACACACATCTGTAAAGCGGGAAGTGTTCCGTATACCTAAAAGCGGCATACCAAATGTTTTATCGTAGCCAGTGTATTCTTAATCACTGTAGGATGTAGCCAATAACAGAAAGATTTTTACGTTATAGTTTAGACACAAAATAAGTGGTAAGAAAAGTACTGTATGAAAATTTTGTAAAAAATATCTTTTGGCACAATACAGTTTACACATTTACGGCATCTAGGTAAAAATGCATTGCCCTGGAAAAATATTCGGTTGCAAATAAGTAAAACATTTTATTATGTTATGACCAAACATGTACACTTCAATTGACGTGTATAGCATTATTGCGTATCCCATCGCTCATTACAACGGCCGCCTAGCTGAAGTACAATCTATATTTCAGTGAGTCTGAGAAACACATTTTTAAAACGTTAAACAATCCACATGCCCAATATACATCATGTAGAGTTTTCCTTATCTTTGTCCGGATGGCAAGTGCCGATATCGTTTGATTATGTAAAGCTTTGTACACAATTATGGTAGCCGTCCCTTAATGTAATCTTTCTTCGTCAACCGGAATCCAATGAAGATATACGATGAATTCCCCTATCAACTCTGACAAGGGCAAGCAGTGATGCCTTATGCATCCACGAGGCATACTCTGTGGTCTGTGATTTCCCTCACTATGGTGACTGACTATCGCTCTAGACACTCCTTACAGTTTTATTGTTATATTCGTGAAGGAACCAAGAAGACACTCTGGTGGCCATTATAAATGCCACATATTTATTTCAGTTCTACAAATTTACGTATACAGCGACTGTATGTACTCGTACTAAAGTTCGCACAATTTAAACCATTCCAATTGGGTTCTTCACTTTTTTTTTGTCAATCAGTGTATTAAATGTGAGTAACCGCAAAACTGGTTTGCACTCAGCTACTCAACAAATATTTCAACATAAAGTGTAAAGTCCCGCTGCCAAAAGTCCCACAGATTCATCCTTCATGGCCGTTCAAAGGGTTACGTGTAGAGACTGTGGAGCAAAAGGTGGGAAGGACAGTGTTATTCCTATTGTATCTCTGGGTTCTGTCTCTTAAATAAGAAAAAAAATTATCTTCAAGTAGGCATGCGCATGAAGATACTTGTCACGACCAGACTGTATTCAAGTGAGTGATCTGGCGATAACCACCACCTCCACCCGCATTCTGAAATATGCTCTCACCGTTATGACCACCATTAATAATTGCAGCTCAACTGTGAATGTGCCACGCCGTTTCATGAGATCACACAACATTTATCAGAGGCAACCCAAAGGTGAATGTTTTTGGTGCGCGCTTTCGCAGGGCAAAATTATCGGACCATTTTTTTCGCTGAGTGCACCATTACATATCCAGCGTAATTGGACATGGTGTAGTTGTTTGCTGTTCATCAGTTACTTGAGTATAACCCAGATGCCATTTTTCAACAAGACGGTGGATCACCTGATCGTGGATATGAGGTTCATGCCTATCTTGATACTACTTTTCCTGGACGATAGATCAGTCGTGATGGCCCGACTTCACCTCCACACTCCTCTGATGTTGCCTAATGTATCGACAGAAATTTAGTATTGACTGGTTGTTCTACGCTCAGCTGAAGGCGTTCATGGGGAATCTTACCGATGTGTTGTCCTGTTGCAACAAAACGTTGGTTAGCTTGCCATTATTTTGAAACCGGTTTCTCATCTCTATCTTACATATAGCGGATATAAATAAAGTTTCCATTAGGGAAAGACTTTAAGGACATACAGTATCTTCAACGTCTTGTTCAACACTGTTATCATCTTGCGTATCAAAGAAGCAGTGAAATGGGTACGCAGTTTCGGTGTATATTCCCCGTATATACGATATATAGGCCTACGATATAGGTATAAATCACCGAACACTCCTCAAGTGTACTTAACAGTTTCTGAAATGAGGATAATTTTATGTCTGCCTGACTTTCATCGGTATCTCAGCGTCCAACTTTAGATGGAGGCTTTTCAGCCCTTTGCGATAGGTTCCTGAAGGTATTTCGTTTCACTCCTCCTTCAAAATGATGACCATCTCTCTGGCGTTTCGTAAGCTGTTTTGTCTATACTTCAACTGGCGCTCAAACATACATATTTAGTAGGATTAAATTTAGAACTTTGTGCTGGCATTTCGAATTTTGACACTCCAGCATCCTCAGACTACTCGTTACAAGCTATGATTCATTGATGAGTGCTTTGTCATAGTGAAAATAAATTAGGTAAATATCGAAATGTTGCCACAATGTGCTTAGTGCTGCATTTTCCAGTTTTTATTTATAAATCCTAATCATCCATGGATGCAGGTACTTAAACCATTACATGCCACGAATAAAAAGGACAATGGAAATATTATGTCTTCTTCGAAGTTCTAGTGGAAACAATGAAGTCCCATAAATGACTCTCCCCAGGCATTGTCCATACCCACAATTATTTATGCATCACAGCACGTAGCATGGTTTGGCATTTCAGAAAGAATTAACGTCTGTAATTAAAGTCTAATGGATACGTGCTTAACACACCTGTAAACAGCGGGCATCATAATAGGCTGTGACACTGCGCTTCTGGGCTGAGATTTGTTTATGGAATCCAAGTGCATCCATCTCCCGGCGGATAAAATGATCATTCATAGTGCTTGCCGATGTCAAGCGAAAGTCTTCGGTCATCTGTTTTTATCCATTACTTAACTTTTGACTTCACGTCACAACGAATGCTTCGCGATTGCTATTTGACAAAGCCAATAACTTACCGAGTCTCCGATGGCGTGATGTGTCTTTGTCCCTAAATTACTTCATCTGCAATTGTGTGGGGTATGTAGAGTTTGATTGAAATATTTAGGATGCATGAACAAACATGTAGGCACTAATAAACATATCCCGTTCGTGATCGTTAATTTCAAATCGTATGTTTCCACTGAAGACTGCAGATGTTCTGCACGTCAACTGAACGTTCACTGTACTTCGAACAACTGTATCCACAGCTTCGCTTGCCAAGAATATCAAGTTTTTGTGCCTCGTCTATTGAAAGAAAAAAAAAATGTGTTCCTTGACTTTTGCCGCTAGTAATTTTGTGAGGTGCAGCCTGGAGTAATTTAATATTTATCGCGTGGCTGCACCCGTCCGAATTTGAAATCAACTTAGCGTGTGGCAGATAGGTATAAAATAAATAGATCGTTTGCTTGCGGGTACGGCAACCTTTCCATCCCATAATTTAAACATTTTATAAAAAAAATGTAGAATTTATGTGCTGGCAAATTTATGGAGCAAACGTCAATAATATTACATAATTTCACTGGAGTTGCCTACAACGAAAATTCAGTTGAATTACAAATTTTGACAAATTTCTTTACTTTTAACCTTACCCACTCAGTTGATACACTGGGAGGCTCACAGTGCTCAATGATCTTCCTTTTGAGCATTGAATCGTTAACCGAGTTTGCGCGCTCAGATAAACGTTTGTTTGAGCATCAAATACATTTTTGCATATGGCGAAACAAATGCATACAGTTGATTCAAACAAATATTTGGTTGTCAGGAAGATTTTGTTTGAGAACTAACAGTTTGGTCAGTTCAAGTCTGTATTTTGTTAGGTGAACAAAATTTGTTTTTTTTTGCATTTCAGATATGGTTTAGTGTAAACATTTTTTGTTAGAGGCACTATTTAGTGATTTTGTCCTATACAAACAAACAATTTCTTTGGTTTCAACAAACCTTTTTCTTAGTACGATATAGACTCGCATTACTATAGCCGAACAGAAAATCTACTGTTTATCGGTTGTATTGGAACAAGTACTACGTCGGCTGAAGTACAGTGCAAGTAAAAAGGTCCTTGTTTGCAAAACCTGAAGCCAAAGTTTAAAATATGTCTGAAAGTGTTAGTACTAATTTTCGGAACCAGATATTGTAGGTCGGCTTGTGACTAGAAATATCTTGAAATTCCAAAATTGGGTTTGTCTGAAATTTTGGTTAGTATTAAAGGATTTAGTAACAAACGTTAAAATATACAGAGTAAAGTAATATTGCGAAGGCCAAATTCATGGTTATTATAACCTCTAAGGGTATCTTCAATATATATTTGAATAAGCACATTTTATAAAATACATTTTAGCTATAAATTATTTTTACTAACCAAAAGCCGGGGTTGCTTGTTGACCGTACGATACGAGTACGGCTTCTGAACAGTGGCATTTGCTTCTGCTATTACTTTGCCCGACAACTTAGTTGAAAAACAGTGTCGCAAAGAATATTCGGATATATTTACGTCAAATACATAACATTAAATCAACATTAAGCACTCTAGAGGCCAGAAACCTAGATTTTCATAACCAACGTACAGGATGAGTACAAAAGAATTCCCCAAATTTGAAGGTCTATAATATCAAAACCAAACAACCAACAACATTGGTTGACAAATTAAATGAAACGTAAAAATGCGAAGTTTGTTTACTATATCATTATAAATGTTCACCGTGACCACCACGAGCGGCCCGAACGACATCTACGCGATAATCAAACTCGTTCCACACTCTTGTCAGCACGCCCAGTGTAACGGTTTGGATGGCGTCCATAATTCTCGCTTTGAGGTCGTCAATGTTAGCCGGCAATGGTGGACGAAGCACTTTATCCTTTATGTACTCCAAAGAAAAAAAATCGCTTTTTGGGCGCCAGTGATGAAGAGCCTGGTCATCAGCTGCTCCTCGACCAATCCAGCGTTGCGGCAACGTCTCGTTCAGGTATCCGCGAACAGCTAGGTGCCAATGGGGTGGCGCACCATCCTGCTGGAAAATGAAGCCCCCCGCCACCTCTTCTAACTGAGGAAACAACCACTCTGTAAGCATGTCCAAATAAAGAATTACAGTAACAGTGGGCTCGTGAAAAAGAAAGGGCCAAAAACAGTGCCTTTGAATACAGCGCATAACACGTTCACTTTAGGGGAAGCACGCTCGTGTCCGGAGGCTTCATGCGGAGACTCCTGACCTCATATCCGCACGTTGTACCTGCTCACCTTACCATTTGTATGGAACGTCGCTTTATCACTTTAAACCAGCTTAGACATGAAGGCATCGTCTACCTCGTTCTGGGCACATAATGGAAACATCAGACCGTCCCTTTCACATTAACGTGTCGAATGCGAGCTCGCTTCCCCATCACCACCTCAAGCTGAGGGTTATGAACGCCATCCAAACCATAACTCTGAACATGCTGACAAGAGCGTGGAACGAGTTTGATTATCACGTATCTGTCGTTCGGGCCGCTCATGGTGGTTCAATTGAACATTTATGAATGTTTTGTAAACAAACTTCACTGTTCCACAGTTCGTTCGATTGGTCAATCAAGGCGGTAGGTTGTTTGGTTTTGATCTTATAGACCTTCAAAGTGTGGGTATTCTTTTATACTCACTCTGCATGAAAAACAAATGTTACTATACATGAGGCTCATTCCCCATTTGACAAATTAGTATGTGTTCTTTCAACCAATGACGTAGGTGTATTTTTCAATGATATACATAAATCAACGGAATAATGGTTCCAAAAGTAGGTCGCATTTTTTATTAATGTTTAATTCCGTCAGTGTGCTTGTAACAAGCTTAACTGAAGCTAAATGTTTAATTTAATGATAGTTACGTGAAAACAGCCAACAGTGGCGACATATATTACTAAGTGATACTTATATACAGAGTTTACGAATATATCTGGAATACCACAATAGTGCCCCAATAATCATCTAAGTTCTGATATTATGGTACTACTAAGTAACTAAACAGTAGCCATTCTGCGCAAGCAGGGAGCATTCATTTTTCCCACTACAACAATCTTTCGCTTGGTCTATCACACCAAATAAGTTATTTCAGAGAAATTCACCCCTTGTAACACTGAGCTCCTGGAATTTAACCACATTATGGGGGCTAAACGAGAGGTAATCTGGCTGTTTCAGTGGTCAGCGATTTACAGAGATCAACACAATAAATGTTCCAAAAGTACGTTGCAATTTAGTTTTTCATTTGGCTAAAGCGCTCGTAACAAGTGTATGTAATTGAAGCGAAACTTTTGAATACGTGAATGTTCGTTAAGTGGAAACAGCTACCAGCGGTGATCGATATTGCTAATTACGACACATGTACAGTTCTGATGTTGTAGTTCTGTAAAATTTTTAAACATTAGATACACTACGCATGGAGAAAAACCTCGTTTTTATTGCTACAACAATCTTTTGCTTGGTCTACTTTACCAATTGATAAATTATTAAAGAGCCATTCACCCCTTCTGTTATTGTGCCTCCGGGATGTAACTAGATTAAGGGGGCTAAGCGAGGGGGAAGAAATCGATCAGAAGTCCCCCCGAAAACCTGGCAGTTTTTCCAAGCTGTCGTGGAACTGATAAACCTTCATCCCTGACCGTCCATTTCCTCTTCTCGCTCGAGACGTCGTCGAGGGATTTATGGTTCCTGTAATCTCCAATAAAGAGGAGATTTCGCTATCAGGAAAACCATGGATTTGTGGTCATGCGAGCAGATGGCGATTTCGTGAGAAAATTCTGTAGAGCTTGTAGAGGTCAGCGTTTGCAGAAAGTCAACGATAAGACATCCAATATTTTAAGTCAAGTTTATAAAATAGTTTATAAGCAAAATAAAAGTATAACAACTGGAGTATTGTTGCGACGATGGCGCCGTCGCATGCATCGTTTTTTGGATTCGCTCTTCTGTAAGGCGGCCTGCTCCTTGGCCGACTCGTCTCCCCTCTTGTTTCCTCTTCTCATTCACCAACCTTGATTTCTTTTCCTTGTACGTCAGCTTTTTATAATTCGGTGGCTAGTTTATATAAGTTGTCACACGCCTTGTACAGCTTTTATTTTACGCCTCATTCTACGCCTGCGAAGAAGATCGTCGGGTTGACGCCTGCTAGAGCTAATTTAAATTTTAATATGAGCTGAAATGATCAGTTTACCCGTCCTTGGACGAGAGTGCCGTGACACGCCGTTTAATTAATGTAGCTGCGTGAGCGGCTGATTATGCTGAGGCTTGCAAAACTGTGAGTCATAGTCGTAGCTTAATATTTGTGGGTAAGTTTAGTGATTTTAAATAATTGTGCGGCGTAGTATTATGTTTGCCTTGGGCTTTGTAGTGAGTTAGATTTTTTCTAAATTCTGATTTCGTATGCCTGCCTGAATTGTAGGTTCGGCTTAACTAATTTCCTGCTTCTCTGTATAGTTCCAGTTGCTGTAACGTGTTGTGTACAGTTTTTATCTGCTGCCCAATCATTAACTTAAAGTTTAATTGTCGCTACCGTGCTACCACGACTTAGGCGTTGGGCGTAGTCTGTTAAAGTGTTCTAATTGTCGTCGTAGATTATTTAATCGATGGAGCNCTTGTCGCTACCACGACTTAGGCGTTGGGCGTAGTCTGTTAAAGTGTTCTAATTGTCATCGTAGATTATTTAATCGATGGAGCTATGTTTAGGGTCTACTGACTGTCTCCAACGATTCAATATTTAAAAGCAATATTTTATTTCAGATAACTTGTGTTTTCGCGTAAAGGAAACTTTACTGGGACTGAAGCGCTGCCTTCCTTTAGTCAAATTGCTCCACTAAATACCTTGAATTGATATACATAGTTATCAAAGTAATTATTTGTATTTTAAAACGTTTGAATACTACTGTGCTCGTTTTTTCAATAAAATATTTATTTTATATTTTGTTGAAACGTAATAACTTTGGAAAAGAAATTGCACAGCAATGTACTCTTTTTGTATGTGTGTTTGAAGTATTTCTATTAAACCATTATCTTTTATATTTTTGAAACGTTTTACACTTCTTGGTTTGTGTGCCAGTTAAATATTTACTGTACTTTGAGCTACGCAATACTTTGAAATAGCAATTTAATTTATTTCTATGAGTATTTTATTATATATGTTTGGCATTGTGAGCACTTGGCGTATATAATTTTACACGCCATATTTTTTGTAAATGTTTAATGCAAATGTTCAATCCTAAGGTGCTGCTAACGTGTAAAATATTCTGAAATTAAAGAGCTTGAAAGTGACATCGTCTTTGTGTTATTTGTGTTACGGCACAATATGTTAACTTATTTGTTTATTATAAAACTGTCAAACATCACAATTAGGACGTTTGCGACTTGGCTTCCTGTAGGGCTATAAACAGTACAGGAGTTTAGCCTTATAAAAAGTAAATCGTGGTACATAACCTGCATGTATAAATATTTTTTCAGTAAGTAAATATCTTCATTTGTAATTGTTCTTGTTATGAGATAGTGTAAGTGATTTTCTCACGTCTTGTGATATGTATGTTTTCGCATTTTTAATTTAGTGCATTTGTTTTTATAAAAGGTTTTCTGTTTCTTGCAAACGGATAATAATATTAATTAATAAAAATGGCTGGTCTCTAGTTTTTCTAAAGCATCATATTCGATATATTTGTTTATTAATCCACCATAATATTATTTTGATTAATAAGTGTTGCGTGATTGCAATGTGTCCTTTTTCCGTTCTGTTTTTAAACATTTAATTATTTTTTTCTCCATTTATTTGGATGTTTGTTGTTTTCTAAAAATTTGTATTTTTTTGTGGTTTATATTTGTTTGTGGTGTCTTTTTGCATTTACGTGATCATTTTATTTGGTAATAGAGAAACACGAACATTTTAAATTGCCCCAACTTTAATACTCGGTTGTAAATCAAGCCTTTTTTAGTTTTAATTTTTTTCCTACTTTCTATTAATGGTACAGATTATTTAAGTTTATGGGTTATTACGTGGGCATCAAAATACATCTATGGCATATAATTTGTTTCGTAGTCGAATAAATTAATGCAAAGAACGAACGAAAAACGTAAAGTTTTACGAATAATGCAAAAATATGTCCATCGTCTATTCCTGCATGAAAATAAACTTAAATACTTCCCGCGGTTTGTACATTTAAATTGGTAAAAATATATTTTTTTTTTTCGAGAAAATGTTTGTTGAAATAACTCCTATGCATTTTTATTATAACAATATGTTGGTTGTGCTTGACACTTAAAATAAAAAGTGACATGATATTGAGAGATTTGTGCGGCGTTCAACAGCTGAGGTCCTCAGTGCCGATGAACGTTAAATGAGATGGGGATGGAGCAGCAATAGAAGGAAATTTCGGAGGATACTGGAACACCTCTAGAAACACACATGCGAACGGCAACATCCGTCACGTTTCCCACACGGGAGTACCAGTATTTTGTGGCAACCCGGCCGGGAATGGGACCCAGTTCGCCGTATCAGAAGGCGAGAAGTCAGACAGCTGCATCATCGCAGACCCTTCAACCTCAACCATATGCGATGGCACATAAAACTATAAAGACTTAAGTTATAATTTAATATACAATATTTCGAGGTTCTAACATATGATTGAAAAGTGCAGTATTCTCGAGGATTACAGACTGCATTAAGAATACAGACTGTCTGAAGTCCACGGCCTGCTCGAAAACTGCGAACTACTTGCGGAATGCTCGAACGCTACAGGTCACAGCAAAGATTGAGGAGAGCAAGAATAATGGATACCGCATTAAGATTGACTGCGTGAAGTCTGAGGGCTGGAAAACGTTTCTGGATAACTGGAATATAACTGAATACATGAAGGCTGCATAACAAAGACGGGCATCTTGAACAATGGTGACTGACAATGAACTATGAACTATACGAAGAATGATGTCTGCCGTAAAGTCAGTGGACAAGCCTGATTCTGCTTGAATTATAAACATTGCGGGAGTAAATACACACGAAAACTTTGGACAGTCTTTAATCGAGCTCACAATTTGTGTAATAATGTCGTATATATGAGTTTTTTTTTTATTTTTAGCCTATTTTCTGACATCTACCCGATAATCGACCTCTTTCCACGCTCTTGTCAGAATGTCTGGTGTTACGGTTTGGATGGCGTTCGTAACTCTAGGTTCGAGGTGGTGAGGGAGTAGCGAGCTCACGTTCGACACGTCAATGTGAAGGGGATGGTATGATGTTTCCTTTATGGTGCGCCACCCCATTGGCACTTAGCTGTTCGCGGATACTTGAACGAGACGTTGCCGCAACGCTGGATTGGCCGAGGAGCAGTTGGTGACCAGGCTCTTCATAACTGGCCCACAAGAAGACCGGATGTCACCCGTGCGATTTTTTTCTATGGAGGTAAATAAATGATCAAGTGTTTCGTCCACCATTGCCGGCTAACATTGATGACCTCAAAACGAGAATTATATACGCCATCAAAACCGTAACACCGGACATGCTGACAAGAGTGTGGTACGAGTTTGACTATCGCGTAGAGGTCGTTCGGGCAGCTCGTGGTTGTCACATTGAACATTTATGAATGTATGGTAAACAAACTTCACGGTTCCGCGGTTCATTTGATTGGTCAATCAAGGTTGTACGTTGTTTGATTTTGATATTATAGACCTTCAAAGTTGGGGTATTCTTTGATACTCATTCTACATATGCTTAAGTTTACCAGACGGTTTCAGTGTTGCAGTTTATTTCACCAAGGACGAGTGTATATTTCATTCTAAGTGTGGCTGTAATGTTACTTTACGTCACATTTCAGAAGGTCCTATGGTAAAGAAGCAGCCAAGAGATAACCAGAGCACTAGAGCGAAACGTGGTAAGGAGTTTTTGGAAACACTTTTAAAGAGCCTGCCTGAATCATTCCCGCAAATTAAGTGTAAGACATTTTTGCTTTAGATGACTGCACTGTTTATTTTTTAACTTTTTTTTACGTGCTGAGTCCTTAATCACATGTAAGAGTATTATCGTACGATTATCTACCTAAAACTTGAAATTTAATATTTTGTGTAACTTTTATCGTATTATTTTATTTTAAAAAGGAACTACCAAATATGTATGGACACAAAATTTATGTAATTTCCTTGTAATAAACGCTTTTATTTCTATACACTTTCCATAATTAACCTTATGTTTCTTATGTATTATAATAAGTAATTATTAATTAATTAAAATAAACACACTGCAAATAAGGGAATATATTCAGAAATTTTGAGACACCATTTACATTTTTAGAAATTGAAGTATTAACAATTCCATACGCTAGAATACTGCTTAATTTTCATAAATGTCTGAAATAAGAAAAGCTAAAATATTTTTTCGTAGAAAATGTTTTTAATTTACCTTTAAGTAACAAATAACATAAATTTACGCCGTTGTTTTGCTTTGTTAAGGATTCGCAATAATTTTCAGTAATTTTTAAATGTGATATTTTAAAGTTATTGGACGCATTAAACTTACAGAAATTTTGGTACATTTATATTAAAATGACGTAGTACAACACAAAAATATTTCCCTAAACACGTTTAATAAGTCAATTATCATTCCGCGTCATTTTAAGTAATGAGTATTATAAAGTACGTTATGATGTGTGAAAGTTAACTGCAACGAAAATGTCGTGTTTTATACGAGAATTGGGTTTTCAGCACATGATAAAGATAAGAAAATATACTTGAAGTCAAAAACAAATGATAAAGGTATTCCATTTCATGAAGCCTTTTCCTTCACTATAGAGAGATGTTGGATAGGGCAAGGAATAATGAACGATTGCGATGAGAAAACAAGGTGAGGATCTTTGTATCAAACTCAGAAATTTTGAAGAAAAATTTCGGGAGTGTTCTAACAGATTAATTAGAATTAGAATGTTGTTCATTTAATCAAGAAAGAAGGGCTTTCAAATTCGTGTTGACAGTGAGGTCAATAGCAATGGAGTAAGTTTCTCAGTGGAGAAGGAACATACAAGGAACTGGACATAGCGTGTATTAAGATTGCATTTCGCCATTCGCTGGGGTGATATTGGCAAACCGCGGAAAACCAAATTCAGGACGGCCGGAACGGGAAACGAACTGAACTCGTGTTCCCACGAATGCGAGTCCAGCGGGTGACCATTACAACATCTCGCTCAGTTATATGTATTCCAAATACTTGAGAAATATAACACTTCCGTGGAGTGGAATAACATGTCTACCCTGCAAAGTGACTTATTACACCCAGAACAGGCTGTAACGGTTACGTGAACATGATAGCGAAGTATTATCATTATTTGTGGCATAGTAAGATACTTCGATACACCACAGTTTTAAGATATAGAACAGAAATTCCTAGGCAGCAAGACGTAGTTTCCCGGGAACTTGGAGTGAAGTTAGGTTAAGCTTAAACTCCTACCTACACTCTTACGGCCACTACTACATACCATCAACGCTAAGTGTCACTGTTTCACAATAATATTATTTAAGACTCCGAGAATACCCGAGAATACAGACAGCCCATCCCAAGTGTCACCTATTCCGTCAATTTACAAATGCTAATGAGGCGTAGTGATAAATGCGTACGTTTTCCGCGAAACAAGTTATAACTGGCAGACATCAAGTTTTATATCGATTTGGCTGAAAATTAGAGCATCCTATCTGTATGACGGNAAACAAGTTATAACTGGCAGACATCAAGTTTTATATCGATTTGGCTGAAAATTAGAGCATCCTATCTGTATGACGGGCAGGTAAATAACGGAATGTCTAACATATTAAAGAATACAAACTGAAAGATATATACACTGAAGAGTAAAACAAAACTGGTGTACCTGCCTAATATCATGTAGACCCCTCCCCCCTCCCGCCCCGCCGACCAACCAGGAGCCTGCAGAAGTGCCGTAAGATGACGTGGCATGGACGCGACTAATGTCTGAAGGTATGCTGAAGGCAATTGACACCATGAATCATGCAGGGCAATCCACAAATCCAATCTGCTCCAATTTCAGAAAGGGTTGCACGTCTGTCACGTTTAATGATTCTCGTCAGTCGTTGTTTGTCCGGTTCTTTCACGATCTTTTTCCTGCTGCAGCGATGTCGAAGATGTGATGTTTTACCGGACCCCCGATATTCACGGTACACTCCTGAAATGGTCGTATGCGAACATC
>NQII01008831.1:0-34010 GCA_002778355.1 Clitarchus hookeri
CAATATGACCGGGCGTCATCTTCCCAAGATACCACCACTGCACCACCTTCTCGACAATTATGGCATGCAACAACATTTATCAATGCAAGCAGACGACCCGGTGGCGTACCACGCCTTTAAGACCGGCCAAGTGGTGTCCGACGAGGAGGACGACTTCCATGCCCGCACTGAGAAGGTTATCGCATTCGCCCAGACACGTGAGTACTCAATGGCGCTTTTTAAAATTAATATATGCCAGTTTTGTTGCCATGATGCGATAGACCACTTTAATGCAACAATATGCGAATGCCTATAACTGCTATATTTTGACTTCTGAATTTGTAGTGATGCCATTTTGTCCTTGTGTACGACAAATTCACAGACATGTATGTCTCGACTTTGTGTTTTATCTACCTCCTCCCTTGGCAATCTTCGTGTTGTATTATACATTTTCTGGACCTGTCATTTTACATTTAACGTAAAAACTCTGGTGTCACAACACAAGCCATACCGTACTCTACCCCCCCTTCCGCTGGAGCACACGAGACACATGTAAGCAATTAACACCTGCGGCGAAGCAAGGGAGGCAGTTACACATTTCAATGTTGCCTCGGACCCCCCCTCCCTTTTAAAAAACCCGTGAAACTTGTACATGCCAATGAAAGGTACAGATAGACTGGCGTGGTCTGACAGGGTTTGTCAGTGGTATCGCAGTGTACCCCCTTCTCCCTCCATCAGCAAGTGCCTTGGTATGTGGAGGGTGTGGCCATGGTTCAGCACCTCCCCGTTTCCTCTTCCCCGAACAAGAAAATAAATGTGTAAGGTTCTAAGGGGGGATAGAAATAGTTTAAAAGCGAAGTTGTGAGACTAGGGAGGGATCAGTTGAACCAGGTCAGTTGACTCAGAAGTGCGTGAGAGCAAGTCGGATCAGGGGTACAAGAAGAAGCGTGTCGTGGAGGCATACGTCGAGAAGCGAACCTGGAGCCGCAGTAGTGGAGAGAAGTCACCGCAACCAGGACCTTTTCCAAGACCACCCGAAGCACCAGACCTCAGCCTGTCGACAACCGACCAGAACTACAAAACTAGATAAGCATCAAGTCGTCGCCCAAATAAACCCCTCCGATGCCTAGCACCACCTCCAAGACGCCGACTACAGTTAGCACGAGTACATTAATTAGGGTACCACCTCGGAATTGTTTCTGTAAAGTTTAATCTTGAGACAATATAACCAACCAGTAAATTGAAACACTGAATGACTACATTATTTGCCATGTGATATTACAAGAGTTGAATGTGAGATGTGGTGGGGGGTTTGACCTGGCATTAACTGCGTAATAATTAATGTAGCTGATAGAGAAATGAAGGAAAGATTGAGAAGTGGTGAAATGCAAGGGTAAGGGAAATATGAATGCCCTGAGAAAAACCTCTGCCGTTGGGAAAGTCCGCCACATTTATTATATACGAAATTCCTTGTGACCTTGTCGGAAATCGAACCTAGTATTGATTGGAAGGAGCAGGTGACTGAAATGGTATTGAACGATGTATTCGAACTTGGAAATATGTGATATTTATTAGAATAGCATTAAAAAAACCCTCAATGCATACGAAAAAGTTATAGCTATTTCTAATGTTATATTTCTATTTATTTTCAACATAGGAATCCACAGATATGTCGCTCGATACACTAGTTACTATACATTCTAAAAGTTAAAATAAAATTCTTAAACCAAAACTTATATTTAAAACATGTGAGTTCTTAACATCGTATTCTCCAATTTCTTGAAAAGATACATGGTCGCTGAACACATACATTAGAATAGCAGCCAACTGTGCTTAAAAAATGGCTTGAGGCATAACATATTTAAATGGGAAGCGCGAAGATAATGGTCCTCTTCCGAAGACAAGATGTATGGCACTGAATAACAATTATACCTCTTTTTTTCCCACAATAAATGACGAGTATATGTACTTAAAAAAATTCATAATTTAAAACTTGTATTAGGCATATTTCTAAGAACATACCTAATTGATCCCTTATTCATAATAACAAATTAAGTTGTGGAAACGGTTTTTCAATTTAAGTGGCTATGCTATATACAAGGGATGGACAAAATTATATGAACACCATGCAATATAGTACATTTTGTTGCATGTTGGCAACACTGATTCCATGTAAATAATACGACGCGTATGTATTGCACAGTTTGCGTGCCAAGTCTTGTAGGTTATATTTCAGCGTATTATACGCTTCGTTCTGCAACGGTCAAAACAAGCGATAGGTGAAATGTGTGATCTCTCAGACTTCGAAAGGGGGCAAATCGTTGGTGTTTGGTTAGCGGGAGCGTCTGTGACGAAAACAGCTGAATTGTTTAACATTTCACGAGCGACAGTATCCACGGTAATGTCAGCATACACAAAACATGGTAAAACATCATCGGCGAAGAGGAATAGTGGGCGAAACCCAAAGTTAACTGACAGAGACCGACGAACATTAAAAATAATTGTGGCCAGAAGACATAAAACTACCACAGCAAAAGTGACAGCAGAACTCAACACTCACTTGAGTAATACTGTTTTGACAAAAAGAGTACTGCAGGAGCTCCACAAAGCTAACATTCATGGAAGGGCTGCAAATGCGAAACCCTTAATAATGGAAGCCAACGCTAATCTGCGAAAGAAGTGGTGCCACAATCATAAATCATGGAAACTTGATGATTGGAAGAATGTGGTACGGTCCGATGGATCATCGTTTACATTGTTTCCTACAAATGCCCGGGTTTATGTTTGGAGAACCCCAAAAAAGCCTACGATCCGGACTGCCTGCTTCCTACAGTCAAGTATGGGGGAGGTTCCGTTATGATTTGGGGGCTATATCGTGGTATTCAGCTGGTCCTCTCATTCACATCACTGGCCTGATTACTGCTGATGAATATCTCGACATCCTTAATGATGAAGTTCTTACTATGACTAGCATATTTCTGCCAAACACTGCCATATTCCAAGATGATAATGCGCCCATGCACACAGCCAAAAAGGTTCAGTCTTGGTTTGAGGAGCATCAGAATATCATCAAACATCTTCCCTGGCTAGACCTCAACATAATTAAACCATTATGGGGAGTTTTAGAGCAGAGAGTGAGGAGCAGATTTCCTTCTCCAACATCATTGAAGCAATTGGCGGATATTTTGGTACAAGAATGGTACAACATTCCGTTGGAAACTATTCAGAAACTCTACGAATCTATTCCGCGAAGAATTGCAGCTGTTCTAAAAGGAAATGGTGGCCCAACATCTTATTAATAAATATTGTGTATGTGTCAGGTGTTCATATTATTTTGTCCATCCCCTGTATATATTGGAGTAGGGGGCGAAATAAGCATGTCTCCCGACGACTGCGAAAAAAAAAATTTAAAGCCCAACAAATATGGCTGCCTACAGCAGTCGAAGAAAAACAAATGTCTTGTAAATAACATGGCTGCCTGCAGCGGTAGAAGAAAAACCAATTACTTGCAAACAGTATGGCTGCATATAACAGTCTAAAAAAAAAGCAATTGACTTGCAATCAACATGGCTGAATACAGCGGTCGAAAAAAACATACCACTGTTGCAAACAAGATGGCCACCTATAGCAGTCGAAAAGAACATATTACCACTAAATAAGATCGCTGCATAAAGCAGACACATGGTATACCTATGCTTAATAAAGTTTATTTATGAATGTAATGACATATCGTATATACCACATTAAAAACTATAAGTACCTACCTGTCTCGGTAGACGAGTGGTCTAATGTGTAGGTTCAATTTTCCACACCAAGGGGGCCGGATCGATTCCCCTCTCCTCCATGGGGAGTTTTAAGCTACGGAAATTTATTAAAAATAGCAGCACTCCCAATGGCCAACTCCAGAACGAATATGTGCACGCCCTTAGTAACCTATGCCAAAAACATCAACCAGCTCATGGTAGCTGCCATCTCCCTAAACAAATATGGCTGTCGATAAACTAGCACGCCACCTAGGAACAGCCAATGTTAACAAGTTACAAGAGGAAACAAGATGGCGGACAAGATGGTGGATGGTGAAAACAAAATGGCCGACCACAAAAACAAAGTGGTGGACCAGATGGAGGCAACGATGTCGTCCAAGATAGGTCAAGGTCAAATACATCCATGATGGCAGCAGTGACAATCTCCAAAATGACATTGGCACAAAATCACCACAGCCTTAGTCCTTGTCCCAGAATCCCCCAAAACCCCTACTATTTTTAAAACTAAAATTGTATTTTTCAAATTTATTTTTGTATGGTTCAATTAAATGAAAAATAACTTACTGTATTAATAAAAACATGAAAATCCAGCTCAGTAGAGTATTGGAGGAAAAGGTATTTAACTGTGCTCCATAATATTTCTTTGAAAAAATAATTAAAAAAACAAAACATTCTGTGAAAAATGTAATAAATAAGCTAAAAATTTTTTGTAAAGATCTTTAACTTCATCATTCAAATTTGTTGGAAGCGACTAGTTCCTTCAACAAATAAATAAATTAAAATTTTATAGCTATAAAAAAAAAATTAAAAAAAAAAAATTATAAGTTTTAAAGAACAAACATTATTCATGTATTATCTTTTATGTAAATAAGAAATATTAAGTGGACTGAAAAACAACAAAATAATGTGTGAAATCCAGAGAAGAAAACATTTAGACGAGTGTTACCTAACTAATTAAAAGATAACCACGATAAACACTGTAAAAGTGTTTTAAAAAAGGACAAAATATATTTAAATGAATAATAAACATATTTTAAAATACGGAAATTTTTAAAAATTAAATTATAATAAAATTTATATTCTACAATATTTAAGAAATGATAATAAATAAAACGAATATAAAATAATATTGCAAAAAAGATAACATTCTTGAAAAAGTACTTTGCGAATGTGGTAAATATATTTGTGAAATTATCTTAAAAATGATATAGCAGTAAAAAAATATAAATATCAATGAAGTAAAAAAAATTTGGCTATAAAGTTAAAGGTATTATAATGGAATAAGTAATTTTTGTATTTGTTACAATTGATATGAATAAAATATAATAAAGGGGAATATATAAATAAAATGAAAATTGTATAATGGTTTAAACAGTTTAAAACAGCTGTTAAATTTTTTTTAGAAAAACAATATTTTTTGTGTTTAAAATTGTAAATTTTTTAACTTTAATGTTTAATAATTTTCTTATATAAATTGAATGAATTATATACATGAAGAACAATTTTTCTTATATTTGTACACAGAAAAAATTCTGTTTATTTGTATGAAAAAAATAATTTCTGTATTAAAAGAAAATATATTCATAAATTTCTAAAGTATAGCAGACAGCCAAACAAACTTGTATAGGCGTGCGTATGTAAATAACAGGGGTATGGTACCAATCAGAGTAACGCGATGCGGTCGGCAGCGCCTATACAAGACAACAAGATTCTGGCAAAGTTTCTAGATCGGTTACTACTGCTACAATGGCAGGTTAGCAAGATTTAAGTGAGTTTGAATGTGGTGTTATAGACGGCGCACGAGAGATGGGCATAGCATCTCCGAGGTAGCGATACATTTTGGATTTTCGCGTACGACTATTTTACGAGTGTACCGTGAATATCGGGAACCCTGTAAAACATCAAATCTTTGACATCACTGAGGCCCGAAAAAAGATCGTTAACGAACGGGACAAACGACGACTGACGAGAATCATTAAACGTGACAGACGTGAAACCCTTTCTCAAATTGGCGCAGATTTCAATGATGGGGCATCAACAAGTGCCAGCGTGCCAACTATTCAACGGACCATCATTGATATAGGCTTTCGGAGCCGAAGGCCCACTCGTGTACCGTTGTTGACTGCCCGACACAAAGCTTTACACCTCGCCTGGGCCCGCGAACACCGCCATTGGACAGTTGATGACTGGAAACAGGTTTCCTGGTCTGGCGAGTCTCGTTTCCAATTGTATCGGTTGGATGGACGTGTATGGGTATGGAGACATCCTCATGAATCCATGGACCCTACATGTAAACAGGGGACTTTTCAAGCTGTTGGAGGCTATGTCATGGTATGGGGCGTGTGCAGTTGGTGTGAAATAGGACCCCTGATACATCTAGATACAACTCTAATATGTGACAGATACGTAAGCATCCTGTCCGATCAGCTGCACCCATTCATGTCCATTGTGCATTCCGACGGACGTGGACAATACCAGCAAGACAATGCGACACCGCACATGTCGAGAGTTGCTACAGAGTGGCTCCAGGAACACTCTTATGACTTTACACACTTTCATTGGCCACCTAGATCACTAGACATGAACATTATTGATCATATTTGGGATGCTTTGCAACGTGCTGTTCAGAAGAGATCTCCACCGCCTCGCACTTCTTTGGATTTGTGGACTGCCCTGCAGGATTCATGGTGTGAATTGCCTCCTGCATTCCTTCAGACACAAGTCGAGTCCATGCCACGTCGTCTTATGGCCCTTCTGCGTGCTCGCGGGGGCCCTACATGATATTAGGCGGGTGTACCAGTTTTTTTGGCTCTTCAGTTAATAAAAATACAAAAATTAAAAGTTCCGATGCACGTAAAACAAATTACAGTGTACTCACTTTCTCTTTGTCTATGTGACACAGAAACATGTATTAAAACAATTAATGTTATTCAAGAATTTTTTAATTTGGTTCAAAATATGAACTGCTGGTTTGAGGTGGCCATGCCACTCTACTAGACTTCCTTGGTGCAAATATTTAAACTAATGTTCGCCTAACTTTTAGTGATTCCTTAAAACACAGTGGAAAAGTTGTACTTAAATGTAAAACAATTTAATTTTCGATTCTACTGAAAACGAATTTTATATTTTGCCACCGATTTAATGAAAACACGAACCCTATATGAAGAAGCATAGCTGTTTTAATTTATTTATTGAAAGCCTTTTGGTTTTTAATAAATGCACCAAGCACCTTCCCATTTACATTTACACAGTTAAATGTTTTCTTGAATAACATTGGTATACTGTATTTGTTTTTAATCTTAACTGCTGATGTGATGCGACAACATTACTTGGTGCATCAATAACGTGTAAATATTGCAACACGGTTTCTTGTATCTGTTATTCAAAACTGCTGGCCTGTCTGCCTAATGGGAGTACGGAGCCAGAGCTTGTCTGCGGTGAGCTCTTCTAGCCACGTGTTTGAGCAGTCCGGAAGGCGTGGCTTAGATTCGGGGATGGGAGAAGTCGCAGTGACGTGGTGGGTACATAGCCATTGCGTGCTCCAAGGACAGGGTGCGGTTCGTATCTCTTCTCCTCAACTGCTTCTCATTATTGGTTCGCCACCCTTCGAGAAATGTCCGTGTCTGGAGTAGACTGAAGTTAAGACTAGGTCGGAACTGTGCGGGGGATAAAGGAAAAACCTTCTTGGTAAACTTTCACTGTTGCAGCTAAACTACATCTAATGCTTCTAAACAAAGCAAAACCCCGGCCATTCATGCTAGGTGGTTCAGTAGTAAATCACTGCTCTCTTAAATGTGAATATCTCGATTCGATTCCCTGTCGGGCAAACTATATAGAAACAATAGCAATGCTGAATTCTTTACTTTTTCCTCTATAGTTTCTAATGAGCAGGCCACCGACGAGAGAAAAGAAAGGAAGTTGCTGGCGACCAGGCGAGTTTGTTCGCACTTTAGAGTATCAGATACAGTGTAAAAGCTTAAAAAAACTTTTTAAATAACAGGGCTTAACATTTTCTATTGCAGTGTTGTTGAAGGAAGAATGTTTGTAAGCGATCTACTGTTAAATCTTGACGGCATAGAACTTTGAGACTTAAAATATATATATATATAAAAAAAGAAAGATGAAATATAATTCTGAAAGAATCGTCACAGAATTATAGAACAATTCAGCTGCTGTAAAATTTTTTTTCAGTAAACAAAAATACTCAATGCAAAAAAAAAAATTCCGCGAAAATTATTATTATTTTTTTTTTAGATACACGTGTGTTTTCTTCTTTGGAGTACATAATACTCCACTGAACAGATAACTGATTTCAGTAACATTATTTGCTCACAGTTTTGTGATAGGACGTACCCCGTCTTAAATCAGATATTGTTGTGATTGTGTAAATATGCTGTAAATATGTTACTAAAGATAAATATTATATTGTTACAATTTCTCAAAGTCAGTGAGCTAAGCCAGGTTCTTTAAGGAATGGAGGTATGTATTAATAAAAAGGAGTTATTTATAATTTCCTAATTTATTTATAATAACTACAAACAAAATAATCTCGACTCAGTATCTCACAGAAATTGCTATCACTTTCTATTTACACCTAATAAATTCATCAATATAATTAACAGTCTCCTCATAGAATGTAATGTAATTAAATAAATAATGTAAGTCCCAATAAACAGTATACCAAAACCTATTGAATAATATTATAATATATGTCCATAGTTGCCAGTTCCAATACTTACAATATAGTTTGTTTCACATATTCATACAGTCCCACCTCAGTTTAGTCCATATCCCACCAGTCCGCAATGCCCTAAAGATCTCAGAGCGCCATCATGCACATTAGCCTTCAACTTGTCAGGTACCACGCCCTCTCGTCCTTCCACACTGCAGAAATACTCGTCTGCCATCGTCTTGTATCCTACATCGTTGCCCGTCCTCTCTGCTGATGTCCCTAGCCACACCAGACTATTACTATTACCGCGCTTCAACCAGATGGCTTCTTCAAATACTGCTGACTCTCCAGCTGCGGTGGTATTTATATTGTCGTCGATCATAGTCGAAAAATTTCTCCAAATGCCATGTTGCGCCGATGGACATAGTTACCAGAATATTCTTACTTATCCATCCAAACTCGTCGGCTCCTCCAGCAGAGGGGAGGAGGAGCTGTGATGCCAGCCAGGTCAGCTGTCAGTTATTGCCGGCCGCTGGGAGACGGAGCAGCGAGCCATCCTGCCTTGGTGGAAAGTAGTGCAAGTTAAAAAATTAAGCTTTCACATTACATTTCGGGAACCATTTAACCAATTTAAAGTAAATTTGGTATGTGGGCCGTGCATGAGGTAAGTATTGAATTTAAATAGTCATAATTTTATTAATCCGCCATTTTGGAAGATAGTTTATTATTAAAAATCATGATTTTATGTTACATCTTGCTAAATACACAACTGATTCTTGCCATATTTTGCATATACTGTAAGTAATACAAATGTAAACTATGTTCATAAATGGAATTGAATTGGTTAATATGCTTATTTTCAAAATGGCGGAAATAAAGCTATTTTAGGTTTATATGCAATATCTACAATACCATTTGACCCGTGTCTAACAAAATTTTAATGCAGAAAGTATTTTTCACAGGCATTAAATTTGTCAAAAGATTTACTCATTTGTCCACCATTTTGTGAGATAGCACCATGTGAAAAATATATTTTTAAAGCCATAAATCGGGAAACAATAAACCTATTCCTACTAAATTTTACACTGAGGCCACATAAACATTATATACTACTATGCTATATCTATAACACCATGTAACGAATTCGAACTTAACTTTGTATGCTGGTAGTATGTATGCAAGCATCAAACACACTAGTTTAAAAACTCATTTGTCAGCCATTTGAAAGGTAGTACTAATTGAAAGATAAATATTTTGTTTCCTATCTCGGGAAACAATTAACTGATACCCATCAAACGCAGGCTACAAATTATACTTTTGTAGTCCATCTTAATTTATGACTTATGGAGGTAGTAATATATTTTAAAAATAACAGCCATGTTGATATTTTAGGTTAGTAAGCCATGTGTCCCAAACAATTTCCTAGTTTAAGTGGGTCAGTCATTTTTCGAAATGGTGAAATATAAATTATTTAGATTATTTAATCATATCTATTAAATAATATAAAAAATTTCAACAAAACTTTTTGTATTAACATTATCTGTTAGACGTATTAGGTATTCATATATATGGCCCGTTTTTAGGCATTTTTGTACGATAAAGTCAAATGAGAAACTAAACTCTTTATGACACATCTCAACCGGTCACCTTATTTCCATCCAATTCTGCACACAGGTAGTGCTACTGTAAGCCATGTAAACTTACATGATTTAAATTTTATGAATGACCTCTGATTATTTTTAGTTATATGACAGTATCTTCAGCAATCGTAACAGCTGCTTTCATGTCCAAGGATTCTTTCTGGAATTGCCTACATAGGAGCAGCCCATATCCAAACACTTCATTAATTACAAATAATGATGCAAAAAATTCAAAGTCCATTGCATTGATTAAAATTTTTGCATCTGTCAATGTTGTATAATTCCGTCTGCAAATATATTCTAAATCTTCTAGCGTATATTATAATAACCCGATGAAATAATATACTGCACCATATTTGGCTATCCATTTCGTAGCACGAAGTCTCTTCAGAGATGGGGAGACATCACTGTTTTCAATTACTTTTGATAATACTGCCTTTCTCTTAGGAGTGTTAAAAAAGTCGGAGATTTTTTCCACAGTTCCAAGACAGTTCCTCACTGCTTGAATTTAACTTGATTTTGTGATGGCCAAATTAAGATAATGTGCAGCGCGGTGCACATAAAAAGACTTAGGGTATGTATTATTAATGATAGATTATACACCACCTGACACGTTACCTGCACCATCGTATCCCTGGACAATTAGATGTTCACAATCTATACGACACTGAATTAGTCCATTAAGAATGATTACTGCCAAGTCCTGTCCCTTCAAAGAGTTGGTTTCGAAAAACTGCACGAAGTCCACTTTTATCTCACAACTACTTTTTACACATCTCACACAAATAGCAACTTGCTCTACATTTGATATAACTGTTGTTTCGTCTGACAATAAAGAGAAACACTTAGCGTCATTGATTTTAGAAACCACTTTATTCAAAATAATCTGATTGCAGCACTCTATAATCTCATTTTGTATTGTAGGACTTAGTATTTACTCCTCTCTCATACACCTGTACCACAGCCTCCCAACATTGAGGGAAAGTCATTGTCTCCAGTAGCTCTATATTTTATGATGGCACGAAAGTTTCCTTCATTTGTATTACTGCCACTTCTGTCGGTAATGTCTCCCACATCAATTTTACCACTATAACGATGGCCACGTAGTGATATTTTTTGCCTGTCACACAAAAAGATATACTCAATAATAGGTTTCAAGTACTTCCTATTTTTTTAAATTTGTTCTTCTCTGTCTTCATTAATTTTGTTTATAATAGATTGGGACCTGTCTTTAACAGAGTTCAAAAAGACCAACGCTTTTGAAACACTTTCCGTAAGGTACGAACATTCAGAATGCTACCTGAAAATTTCATTGGCCTTCTTCCAATTGTTGAATTTGTACTTTACCAACTGGCCTAAAACTTGACTGCATATCCCTCCCTTCTCAGCAAAAACAACACAATATTTACAAAATCCCCATGATAATTTTCTGAAAAGGATAACCAATTAAACTTTTGTAGCCACTGGTACTGAAATTTCATCTTCAATTTTTTATCTTTGTATCTGTCAAGGATAATGTATAATTTTTTGGTGGCACCCACGAATTTTGTAGTACCTGCGCTTTTTCATCTTCATTTAATCTTCTATTTACAAACAAGGAAATGTCGTTTACATGAGCAGATACTGTAGGTTAATGCGCAGCAGGTGGTATTGTACTGGTGCTTTTGCACAAGCACAACACTTCGAAATCTGGTTCTTTATTGAATTTACTTGCTGATGCACATTGTCTTTTGGTTTTAACAGCATTAACGTCATCACTTTAAATATCACTAACCCAATCATTTTGGTTTATCCTTTTCGAATCCTGTTGAAAAAATCCGACATAGTATGGAAACAAACACTGTCAATAAAAGCGACAGTACGCAACCAACGCTTAATCAAAACACATCACAACAAAATGTATTAATGTAACACTTGTGATCTTTTAAATACTTACATATATATAAAGAATATGGTCATGGAATGGATGTCACCACTAATGCTGCTGCTTGCTGCGCGAAAGCCGATTATCGTTGTATTGCGATGATGCTTTTAATCAAGCAACGGGGCAGCGGTGGCGTAGTGTCCAGGGCGCTTGCCTCCCACCACGGTGATCCGGGCTTGATTCCCGGCGGATTCACTCCCGGATCCTCGCATGTGGGAATCGTGCTGGATGATGCCGCTTGCCGACGGGCTTTCTCAGGGCACTCCCGCTTCCCCCGCCCTTGCATTCCAGCGCTGATCCATTCTAGGGCCTCACTTCTGTCATGCCCGGGGATGACGGTCACCTACGGGTCCCAGCTGGAAAGATCGTCACTCGGAGAGTGTTGCCTTGCCCTGGGTGCACTCCCCACACGCCATTTACTTTTTTTACTCAAGCAACACGAGCGGTACTAGCAGTCAGCTGAGAAACAACAAACAAATTAGTTCCAGGCATATTTTTCTCTCTGCACACATGCTTGAAAAAAATTGATTGGCTAACACATGAAATAAAAAGATAAAAACAACTAGACAGAAAAAAACAACTTTTTCCAGACGCGGAAAAAAAGAACAGTGAGTACTTTTTGATAGACGTAGAAAAAAGAACGACGTGGTGGCAGAAGGCAGGTAATTTTTTAATATGAGAAAAAGGATGGGGGAGGGGGGATATATCCCCTTGACCCCCCCCCCCCNGTTTACTTCGTCTTAATTTGCTCCAGTGTAAAAGTGCAGTTACTATGATCGCCTTAAGTTTAGTAAATTGTCTCCTGTTTTTACTTTTAATATATTGGTATACGTGAGCACTGCCTGAAAATTCTGTTTCTAAGCAAGAGTTTTGATTTAATCTTATTTAAAATCCATTATAACATTTTCTGGGATTTTTTAATATAAATGTACCATTCTGTAAATGGTTTATGATATGACCCATTGAAAATATTTTTCTTCAGAGTGAAAATTCTGTCGAGATCAGTTTGTTCTTCTTTCTTTCTGTATTTTGTGGCATCATTCATGGCCATCCGCATTTTAAATATTTTCCCAGAAAGTATTTTTTTAAGTTATGTTTTGTGTGTTTTGCTTGTCCGGAACACATTAAATTTATTGCAATAATTTCTTATGAGATGATAACGACAATTAATTTTTTCGACTATGATATTTGCGTCAGCTGTAGCTTCCAGGATCCTTGTGTAACAATTGCTGTCTCCATCTGCTATCAGTTTACTATAAATAACCCCGTAAAGAGATGCGCTTTGTTAAAATCCTTTCACAATCATATTTGCCTCCATGCTTGCTGAGCTCTCAGTCCAGTTTTTGTAGGAAGTATGGGCAGAAATCTTTCAATCGTTTCCTGACTCAATAAGTTATCTACCGAATTCCACGACGTTTATTGGTAAATCACTGAAGTCGGAACAAATATCATAAATAAAATGGGAAAATCGTCTGAAAGAGTAGTAAACGATTTGTACCATATAGTCTTTAAAGGCCTAATGTTTTATGCATGTTTATACTTTAAATATAAATAACCATACGAAAACTACTCAAAAAAAGCCGAGAAAATTAAACAAGCACAGCAACACTACGAAAAGAACCCAGGTCAAACACACATCACACATCGGTTAATTTTTTATTATAACTGTAGCCAATAATAAAAGCAGGCATTAATGAAATATTAGAGAGTTACTACTACTTCCAGTCAATCTCTGTTGTTACCGTTCCTATCATTTTAATGCTGCCGTGCGAAAGCTGAAGAAATGTCATATAAAGTAAATTCTGTTAACATGTATTAACATTTTTTTGTGTGGAAAATATAACGAACTAATAACATATTAAAATCATAAATATTAATTTTTAGAATAAAATTAATTTATATTTTCACCTAATATACGTTATTTATAGTTAAAAAAAACAGATTTTTTTAAAACCCCTTTAAGTATTTCGTTTAAATTCCACATTCGAAGCGATGAGTAAGTAATTACTAAACACAAACATATAATTTTGCACTACGATGTTAGGTCTAATATGCCCTAATTATTTGTATTATTTTCCAGAGTCCTGTTACATGGCATCGCCCCACGATAGCAGTCGGCTGGAGCGCCTGGAACTTGGCTGTGCAGATGATTTGGCCTTGAATTCTGTACAAGTAATGAGTGTTCAGGTGCATACCTACAGATACAGGCTCAGGAAACCAATGGTCTCGTATAAATCAGGCGCAACTTACAATACAACCTACTCATTCTTAGTTACCAGGATTGCAATTAATAATTATTCGACCCTACCATTATTTAATACCAGACTAAAACCGACATCTAACTGATTCAATCGAGTGTAACATACACGTTCTGGATTTTTGGGAATGTGAATTGTCCTCTAGCCACAATTTTAATCCAATGTGACCGAATAACCTAAGTTGCCAAACGCATAGAAAAAGTATCAAAGGCGACTACATTCACCTAAAGAAAAGATTGTGAGTGTCAAGCTTATATGTGACACGTGACTCTTCACCACGTGTTCTCGCAGCCCATTAACATTAGAGATGAAGTCTTATCTTTGCTTTTCGTATTTTTTATTTTATTTTGGCAATGTTGTCTACTCATATATTTAACCGAACGCATATACGATGTAATTTTCCGCCTGGAATAGGCCAAAATGTAAAATAATTAAGTCTAGAATGTAAAATTTTTTTGAATTAGTTATTATTTAGTAAGTTTTATATTGACACAGTTTATTAATTATGTTTCTTAGAAGTATAAAAATGCTTGCATGAAATGTAGAATATTTACCACAAGTTTGCAATCTTTACTAATTTTAAGGAAGAACATTTAATTTTCTCGAGCTGATCAATGTTTATTACAAACGATTTATTGTAAAATAAACGAGACACTTGTCTACATCTCCCAGGAACATTATGTTCTGGAGGTTATGGTAATCTCCTAGTGGCTTTTAAAGTTTCTATAAATTACGAACGCCATACTTTCGCAACCTGTTCTTGTCACATCTAAGTTAAAATACAAATAAACCTGTATAAGTTGGATTTTCAGAGTTTTCATTCTGAAAGCAACAACACTTATTCCCGGAATTTTTATCCAGTACACAAGTTTACGCACTTACGTGATGCATCATAATATAGCATCTGAAACTACCAAGTTTTACTTATACTTGAGATTGTAGCGTGATGCGTGCTAATGTAACGTGAAGTCATCGTAGTCCCATTCTAAAATTGAGTCGCAAGCAACAGGGAACGTGATGGGCGGAGAGCTGAAAGTCTGAGCCGTGGGCCAAGGAAAGGAACTGCGCATCATTTCTCAGGAAAGCTGTTTCGCCCAGCAGGGAAGCTTCCCCTCCGCTGCCGCTGCCGGGGTTGATGCCATACCCCAACACGACCCAGCTCCCTGAGAGCCCGTCAGGAGTAGCCGCCACCAGAGAACATCACGCGACGTCGACAAATATTCGCAAAAATTTGTTTCGTTTTGCGGGATTACAAGAGATTTTCAGCGCAGACAATACTGTTACCCTTAGCTGAGCGGCCTGCGTGATCACACATTCACTTATTTATCCAGGGCACGGGCCGTGAACGTTGAAATTAGTTATACAATCGCAAGCCACAGAATCCCCTCCACCGGCCAGTAAACGGGGACAACGCAGCCGATATAGGACAGTGTAGTCAGTGGGCGGTGTCTTTTGTCGTCGGGCCATTGGAACGAGAACACCACTGAAGCTGGGTGTGACGAGCCGTCGACTTGCGCCAATTTAATCAGCCTCCGGAATCATGAACAAGGTGGGGACTCTTCAATTAGGCTTTACTCAGAACGTGGCTGGTTAATTCTTTATAAAATAATATATTTTAATGTTTTAGTATATTTGTATATTATATATTTTATATAGTGTTTATTACATAACTCTTATCAATAACTTGTTATGCCCCTATATCCCCATTACGAATAATTTCAACAAGGTATCAAAATCATAACAATGGTGGAGGCTTTGTTCCTCCTTACCCGCTCGCTGCCTTGCATCAGCTTCTCTACCATTCAACCCCATTTCAATAAATTACCCACCCACCCACACTAATTTCCGTATTAATAACAACAAAAGTTCAGCCACATCCACTTTTAACATTAAAATTTTAGCTTTTAAGTAGCAGCATAATTAAAATAATGTCATAATATCTACTTTTAAAATGTATTAGGTTTAAATAATAAATTACTTTTTACAGCCTAATATCTAAACTTACAAAGCAACTATTTGAAACCTAAAAACAAACGTTATTACAATTTAAATAGTTTCAGTATGAACCGAAGTCCCTAGTTGCGTATATTTACCTCATCAATACCATTCTAGTAATTTTAATTAAGATATAGATAACCTGTGTGCTCTGGATGTAGTTATTTGAAATGAAACTATTACTGTGATAGTAATTCATAATCACATGACAATTTCCATTAAATTAAATTTCAACTAATATTAATTGAATAAATTCCAAACAAGACATAATAATGTAGTAAGATATTATTGTTCTCGTATAAAGGTACAGGATTTAATTATGCTCTCCCACCAGTCAACCTATCTTTATGAAAAATGATAAGAAATAATATATGCCAGTTAACTATTAGATTTTGTACGCTAATAGAAAGCCCGTATTACGTTATAAGTTGCGATATTTAAGGACGAGTAGTCGCAGCTACATGCCAGGCAATGCGGCCCAGTTGCAAAGGAGCTGAGGCAACACATTCCCGCATCAGCACTTCCCCGCGGCTCGAGCGCCACTGTGTTGCGTAAAAGCGTGCCAGCATGCGCCACGCAAATGTTTCCCCTTGCCCATTTTAAACTTTACTTGTATTGTTCTAGTTAAGTTCCTCATACTCCCAATATTCTTATACACTTCCCAAAATCCATTGCCATAAAGACACAGGGCAGAATTAATTCCATTGGGTTGACGCAATATTGTGATTCATGGACTTATCCCATTACCTAGGGCTGTCGGATGTGCTGAATTGCACACCAGTCCTAAAGTGAATGCGCAGACTGCTAAACCTGACGTGAGAAGGTATAATTGTGTGCAATGCCAAGGGTATTTAACGAAATGGGAATAGTGCCCGAGACACACCCACTTCGACTGTGACTGTCTGCTCACCATTTACCCACATCCACCCAATTGTCAGGAGTTCTTACTCAGGAGGTCAAACCTTTCGTTTCGCGTGAGATGCAGAGCAATCTTTGGGCCTATGATGGAGTGGTGACCCGACCAGAGAGGCCTTTATTCTGTGCTCTACTGGCCTTGAAAGAGTTCAGGTAGTATGGGCACAATCTGGATGCGTTGGACTTTTGCTGTGGGTCCTTTATCTACTACATAGTACCTTGAAAGTATACCATGAGGGCACTTTGGCTTTTGACCACCCTGTTGTAAGTCATTATGTAGAGATTTCCCCAATCCCCGTATGCTACCCTTTGTGTGGAAGTAGAATGGCAACTAGTACCTAATTAATAATGTGTGTGTTCCTTTCGTCTCTACTATCTTCTATTTGCATAACCAGTGCCATAATGTTTTACTATTATACTGTGTGTTGTCCCTCGGCCTTGATAAAATTTTATTTGTGTGTTGAAGTACAATTATAGTTAATCTTTATCTATACATTCTTCTCCTCTTTATAACTATCTTAACTTTTTAATAATCAATCTCTATATGATCTACTTATAATGTGTTGGTGTCCAGCATACTTATTAATATTTTAATAATTAAGAGGTTTATCCACACACACAGCTAACTTCAATAAATTATTTTAAAAAAATTGTATGAAAATAGGTATTTGTATAACCGTCCCCATTTGTAGACATTGCCTAAGCAATGGATTTTAACCGGAAACATAAGTTAGCATAAAAATTTTATTGCCTGAGAGTATAATTGACAAAGACTATTCAGAAATAAATGAACTTTAACACACGTCTCGACATGCAAGCTTCCAAGGTCGGACACACCCAGAAATATAACAAACAAATATATATACATATAATAAGACCAAGATAAAATTAGAAAGTACATTCTAAATAACCACGCTCCTCATAAACTCTTAGGGCCAAATTATTTCTTTAAAGTAAAATTTTACTGCAAATTAGGTGTTTAGGTAAGCTGTGAAAGCATTCTGTTAATAAATTCCCTTGTGAGTTTCAGAACAACGGTACCGCAAGTTCCTGAACAGCAGCAACCAACAGTGACATCGCATCTTCTCATCAAAAGTCCCTCTGGAGGGCGGCGCAAGCAATGTCCATGATAGCAGAGGCAACAGGACACCTGTTCTGACGTCACACACAGCAATTTCAAGGCGCGCACTTTCATTACACTGCATCAGCTCTACCGTTTAATGCAGCTCGCGAGTAGTACACAGGTAACCAACGGTTTCCATATTTTACATACACCACTTACGCTGCACCCTGCAGGTAACAGTAAAACTTACATAACAACTTCACTCTAATGATTTATTATTGCTTAACAAAAAAATATCAACTTAAACATATTAAGTTTACCGATAAGAGGACTCCGAAATCAAAGGTTTGTAAATTATAATGTAAAATAGAAGAAAAAAAATTTAAAAAAAATTTTAAGATTTAAGAGAATTTGAAAAAAAATGTTATATTTCAATTCTAGCAACAATATGAATATAAAAAAAACTAGTACATTAAAACAGTCTACAAATGAAACAATGAATTGTTGACGTCAATTTTATGACATCGAGACGTCTCATTTATACTAATTTATAGTACGTGGCCACTTAATATCATGTAGTTATGACATGACATTTTTCATATTGAATTTTAAGATTTTCATTCTTGTCTAAATAAGAAATTTTGATGTAAATTTTTAAATAATTTTATTTGCATCTTATTATTATTAGAGAAACATTTTGTTGTCAAATATGTTGACATTTTTAAATTAAACATTAAATTTGTTATTTTTAGATACTAGTGTATATTAGAATACAATTACTAATATTATGTTACTTTAAGTATCCCTCCAATTACCCTCTTACGTATTGAAACGTAGTTGAAAAGCTGCTGCAGCTTTGTTTTATTTTTATAATTAATGTATCTTTAAATAATTAATTTAATAACATTCTAAGTTACGATACCATCCTATCAATATGCTAACCACCGTGACGTCTCGTATCACTAATTATGTAATATTATTAACTCACTACTTTTACATTAAATGTATTAACCCAGGAATTGTAGTTTTATGTACAAACAGAAACAAACAGTCAATGTACCGGTTTTCCTACTTCAATACTTTTGCATTTCCATTTGCTTCTATTGTAATTATTACTAGAGTGTTTTTGAATTTTCAGTCCTTAAAAACAAATAATTTATTGTAGTGAACGATTCACGCCACATAGTGTTAGTGTAAGGGGCTCACAACCTCAAGAAAGGCTGACGCGTTCGTGAACCGCCCGCGGGGGGAGTCTGCCGCGCCCGCGTGGAAGACACTTTGCACACCCAGCGGTATTGAAGTACAAGGCCCGCACGGCCACCGCAAACACGCAGCACAGCGTTTGTTCGGCCTACCTCACCCAAGGACTGCACGTAAGTAATTGGCAGTTCCTTATACCTAGCTTCTCCATTTATTGTCATTTCTTTCAGAAAAAAATTTTTCCTACTATAGCGAAGAGGACTTCAACCCGATCCATATTCCTACTGTCACAAGATAAACCCCGCATCTCCCAATCATATAAAAATTCCACACACACTCCAGGGCGCGATGAGGGCATCTCATTAGTGAACATTGGGGGAGATGCTACGAGTTATGGTCAGGCTCTTAGCTGAACGGACTGCCTTATCACACCTTCACTTATTTATCCAGGACACGGGTCGTGATCGTTGGAAATAGTTATAAAATCGCAAATCACAGAACTTCCTCCACCGGCCAGTAAACTGCGACAACGCAGCAGATATAGAACAGCGTAGTCAGTGGGCGATGTCTTTTGTCGTCGGGCCATTGGAACGAGAAGACCACTGAAGATGGGTGTGTACGGCCGTCGACTTGCGCCATCTTAATCAGCTTCCGGAATCATGAAAAAGGTGGGGACTCTCCAATTAGGCTTTACTCAGAACGTGGCTGGTTAAGTCTTTATAAAATAATATCATTTAATATTTCAGTATATTTGTATAGCTCCCTCCGTTCATATTCAATCATATTTATATTCAAATAATATTGTACAACATTAATGTTAAATTAACATCTTTTAATTAGCATTATTTGTATAACTATTATCAATAACTTGTTACGCCCCTATATCCCTGTTACAGATAATGTCAACAAAATATCAAAAGCATTACAACAAGTAAATACTTCGTCGTGTTACAAACGTATTGAACTACTTTCAAATGCCTGGCAGGATGGTGAGGTTGTTATTTATTGTCACTGCTAGTCACATTTGCTTGCGTAGAACAGTTTGCCTGTGCGCAATTTCGTACCCAACTCGAGTTTCTCAATCGCCACAACCACCACACGTGTAGTCACAAGTGGCCTAACTATCTGCAAAAACTTCGGATAACAAATTTTTTTGTATTGCTGATAGCTAAAACATATTTGTTCATATTATTTAGTATTTATAAACTATTCTTTCTTAATTTCTTCCAATGCTGGCATAAATACCTTATGGATATCTTAAATGTAATTGCTTAAACCAGTCTATATATACTGCTCTGTTATGCATGCCTAGTGAAATATAAGTTAAACATGATGCTAGGCTGTGTACGCCCCACAGTTGGGAGCCGATTTAACTTGATGTATGTAGGCCTCACAGTTGTGCGCCAAATTAACTTGATGTATGATACATTAACTAGCGTTGCACCCCACGTCCGGGCGCCACTTTAACTTGACGTATTTAGGATTTAGGCCCCACAGTTGGGAAGCCACGTTACTTGACGCTATATCACCTCTGTGGAAGACAGAGTGGCTCATAGTGTCGTTAATGTCCCCAGGCACCGACTATATGACGCCTGAAGGTTAAGGGGTTTGCATTTGTATTTTGAAGGACGAATATATTGTCTCGAATTCACACAAATGAAATACATCAGCACTGAAGAGGTGTGGTACTGTGATAATTTGGTTACTCGGATTGACTGCTAACGACTTCGTGATGGAGGGGGGCTTCTTTTGACGGTGATTGTATACTTAGCTCTTGCGGCGGGTGCTGTCAGCTGTGGTGGGTGATCTCCGGCGATGGGCGGCCTTTGGCAAAAGCCTGCAGGTGCTGCTGTCTCACTGGACTGCTGTTCTACTGACGTGGCCAGGGGTCCGAACCCCTGANTTGACTGCTAACGACTTCGTGATGGAGGGGGGCTTCTTTTGACGGTGATTGTATACTTAGCTCTTGCTGCGGGTGCTGTCAGCTGTGGTGGGTGATCTCCGGCGATGGGTGGCCTTTGGCAAAAGCCTGCAGGTGCTGCTGTCTCACTGGACTGCTGTTCTACTGACGTACTGACGTGGTCAGGGGTCCGAACCCCTGACCTAGCTCTCTGTTCGGCGATCTTCGACTGACTGCTCTCTCGGACTGACCTCTCTGCGCGTTACTAATCAACTGTCTGACCTCCTACTCTGGGCGGTAGTAATCAACTGCTCCCCACTACTCTCGAAACGGGGTTTTTATTCTTGCAAGCCTCCAGTCTTAATTGTCGGCACGTGGCGCCTTGTGGGGAGGGGGGGGAGGTGAGGGGGTTGGAGTGGTAGAACGCAGAAAAATGCTTTTCAAAACACGTGTCCTGGTTTCTGAAGGTTTGGCCGGCCGGGGTGGGGGTAGTACCTCGCCCCTAGTTTACTCTCGTCAGCTACTTTTTCGGGGCTTTTCCACCTTGCCCTGTGGTTAGCTAAGAGGGGGGTGTTTTCTTGGCACCAATCCAGCTCGTCAGCTATTCCTTCCGTGGTGCGTATATTTAGAGTTTAGGCTAAATACACTTGATAATTTGCTGATATCTCGAGAAATCCCTGCGCTCCACAGATCTCCCGGCAGGCTAGAGGCATACGGCGGTGAAGGGGGGTGGCAGGGAGGCCTACACAGCAGGACGCGCAGCAAGACACGTGGCTGCGGTCCACCACCTGCCTCGTGCCACGTGTCGCCTAGTTATGCTGGAGGAAGGGGGGGAGGGGTTGTCGTCCAGCATCGCTCTAAAATTCATAANTCGCTCTAAAATTCCTAAACCGTCACACGACAAACATTTGTACTGAAAAACTGAGTAGGGCCTACTGCTAATGATACTGCGCAATATATAATTGTAACTTTGTAAAAACTGTTGAAATTTCTTCTGGCGATATGTTGATAGTTATTTGACTTCTTTCTGCCGCATATGAGAATTATATTGTTACGCATTGCCTAGGTCGTCTCCATTTTTTTGGGACGGAGGTCTTAGTAAAATAAAAATATATAAAATTAAAGTCCTTATTTATTTACAACTGTAAAAAATTACATAAAATACTTCTTTTTCGGAATATAACTGCTTTGCCTACAGATAGGACTTATTTTCTTTACCAGGACATGCAACTTTTATGTTACACAGAATTATAATTAAAGTCATACAGTTCGAATTATTTACAGCCACTTGATATCCATACATTAATCTCAATTATCCAATCAAAATGTTCGCTGCCATTCATTTAACCCGTCAAAATGCCCGTCACTCACAAAACAAGACTCACTTCCGTACATTCCAGCTAGTCGACCCATGGCTGTGGTCACCCGAAATTCACATATTTCACTCGATCGTCGTACGCACCCGCCACTGTGAACATCCAGGATGCCGACACAGAGGCATGCACCAGATTGTACAGCTGTGATGACCTTGGCCAGAAGGATTTTTCACCTCTAGTCGTGCGTAGTGCGCGCAAATTGTCCCAAATCGTTTATTATTTCATAGTTGGGAGTGTTGCCGGTCTAGTTAGCATTTCCGCTGCGCGTGTCGTGGATCCATGTCCATTATTCTGTGTACGTATTATGTCATCCTGGAGATGAATATGCTATGCCAGTCCGAGTGGTGAGGGTGCTGGTGAAGGGTATGGAGGGGGAGCAGCCGCACATAACAAAGTGTGCCTTTATTTATGCATATGTATATACAACGTGCCAAATGGCGGAGAGTAACACTGGGGTTCCGATGAGAATATAATAAATAAATAAAATATACCAGTAATGTTTTATCATGGCCTACATTTTGGTCGCAACGGCTCCATTAATAAAGCGCATGATAGTGTGTGGTTTACCACAACAATTCGTGCTGCGATTAGTAAAGTTTACGAGGAGATGGCGAATAATGTGTAATGTAATAAATATTTGGCGGTGTGCAGCCAGATGCCAGCGAATTGACGTGGAGGCTTTGAACATCTGATGTAAATCATGCCTTCTAACAACGTTTTGTGGACTGCTATTATGGACACCTAGTTCGACTATTATGCTTGTACTATATATAGGTGTGTATTTATGCTTACTCCCATTATAGTTAATTCACGGTTACTTCCAACTTTTCTGAACCCATGCTTTTATCTATATCCAGGATATTCATCCGCCTCCTGCAAACAACGATTATAGAGCATAGAAAATTACACCATAGGGACAGCGCACCACATTCTTGCCCACTCAGTGTAATTATATTTTCCAGAAGGACTACTTCTTACCAGGCATTACCAAAACACCTTTTTTCTCCCCGGTTTTGTTCATTTTAATTATAATTTAAATATCATATTTTACATATAAAATGCAAGAATGATTTTTTTAAAACCAAAAGTGAGATACTTTAATGTTAGCACAAAAACCAAATATATTATACTTAGGGTGATATTACAAATGTTTGATTAAAAAATTGTGAAGAAACCGCGAATAGTCTGTACATGATGTTACACACATGTGGAATGGCGTGGACGTATTTGAGTTTCCCTTAACAATAGGGTCTTGAGAGTGGATTGGGGTGAAGCGAGGTGCGCATTAGGCCACAGCCACACTCGCGTGTAAACTCGCTGAACGCCTGCGTGAAAAATTGCTGTAGGAAATCCCCCAAATGAGATGGCCACGTTGGAGCGGAAAAAGCCATAATTCTGCAGCGGGAAATTACGCGTATGCATGGATACACTGCAACACAAAACTGCAAGTCTTGTGGCATTCACTGAGTCTGAATATGGATGAAATTTTGTTAATCAGAAACACAGTAAACAAATTATTCTTCGCATTATGCGTTCGTTGACGTCGTAAACGACGCCAAAGAACATGGTGGATCCATTCTCTGTTGACAGAAAGGGCAAATATGTAACAATTATTTATCAAACCGTTAAATAAGGTATAATTATTTTATTTTACTCCTTTAACAGGCTTCTGGCCACAGGGCAGTACTTCGGTCGCTACATTTTTAATACCTTCCAGGTCGCTCTACATTTGCTGTTACAATTCGCAATTTATATCACGGCCCCAAACATAGTCGTCGTAAATTACATTGAAAGTATTAATACAGTCACCCCCGCCCCCCAGACACTCAAACCATCTCGCACACCTCACATCCCAAGACCACATGAACCTCCTCCCCTTGAAGACATGTNACACTACACACACGACCATGCCCCCCTCCCAAAAAGTGTCGACCCCTCTCCATTCACACTTCCCCCTGCCCTCTGTTCGACACCTCTTCCCCCACTGCTCTCACGGGTCATGTAGCTGGCCGACCTTGTCAAAACATTCGTAAAACGATCAGACATCTAGGAATCGATGAATTCATAAATAATAGAATTATTTAATTTAAATTTATCTTATCTAATTTTTTAAAAATGCACATATCTTAAAAAAAATACAGTAAAGAGTATCGAAAATGAATTTTTAAAACAAAATCAGTTTATGAAAGTTAAATTATGAGAATTTTACACTTTACCATAACACTTGGTAACATTAAAAAAATAAAATAATACTCATGGAGGGATGTTAATGATGGAATGAGAGACCAACGAGGCATGATTGAGTCGTTATGTGTGGAATGTACACTTGCAAGGCGTTCGCGTGAAGTCGAAGAATTTCAAAATAAACTGTCGTCAGCTCTAAATACTGATGATGACCATACGACTCCTACAAAGAAAAGTAAACTTGATATTGAGGATGAAACAGGAGGCGAAGACGATCATGAAGACTGCACACAAAACGTTAATTCAGTCAACATGTACAAGTTTCGGAGATGGCGAATTAAAGTAATTTCTATATGCATGGGAGGGGGGTACAAACCGAAGGATTGATCGAAGGAATGAACGAGGAATGGGCTTTGATCGAAGTATTAGTGAGGATTGGTGAGTATTGCGACGGAATGATATTTGAGAAGAGCACGAATTATTATCGCTCTAGCTGCCCTAGTACATTCCAAGTCTCAAAGGCCTATTGGTTCGCAAACCATAGAAAACAATGCTTTTAAAAGTGTTGGTAGATGCTGATCCATATCATGGTTATGTCATACTTTTGCAGAGAGTCGTTACTCATATGATGGGCTTGGATTTGTCACATATACACACATTTAAATAATCTTTGTACCATATTTTTGTCAACAAAACAGACGAGGCAGAAAATAATTAGCAATTTCCGACACCGTGTAATAATTAGACTTTAAGAGAGGAGACCGGAAATGAAGATGAGAGAACTTTTTGCATGGTTCCGCTACACCCTATGTACAATTCCGGTACGAATTAAAAAAATATACTTAAATGTTTTACATGAAATAAAACAATTTTAATTGGAATAATAAATACAGATTTACAATTTGACATACCCTTTGCCTATAAAAAGTAATATGGCTACCGGAAACAGACATATTTGCTTGAAGCTAGAAATTATACTTGCAGACTGAATTCCACGAGCCTGCCTCAAGAGTTCGCAAATTAGATTCCCATATCTAAATGCCTGTACATATTCGCTTGCTTACGAGCTGACTTGCGAAAAGATGTGGTCTGCTACAAAATTATTTAAAAATAATGTATAAAAACAATCAATGTGAGCATAGGCATATATGATTAGATCCCGACTGATAATAACGAAATGTTTTTAATACATTTCCCTTTAAAAAGTTTTTAAAATGGTGGATACGATGGATTTAAACTAAAAAAACGCTTTCCAATAAATGTAGTCATAAGCCATATATGCATTGATTGAAAAAATACATAACAAAATGTTTAATACATTAGAAATTTCTGTAATTTTACGAGTGAATGGTAGCCTCTTCACTTGGTAGCTTATTTGAGACTTTAAGAATGCATTCCTATCGTCGCTTAAGTAGCTCGATGGTTAGAGTTCCCAACTCTTGTTCAAGAGATTGTGGTTTCAAATACCAATCCCTCTATGAGTATTATCTTCTTTTTTCAAATGTTACCAAGTGCCATGGGAAAGTGTAAAATTAAACCTATTTTACGTTAAAATGCATTTTAGATACATTTTAAGGTGGGGTGACGAGATTGTATAGTGGCTGAGTGCGGGTGAGGGGTTTTGATAATGTTGGGTGACAGTACTGAGTTTTGAAATGGAAGGGTTGNATTCAATATGGTTGTCCTGCAATTAGGTTATATAATCGATATGACATCACGATCGTATACGCTTAGAAAATACGAGTCCGGTGATATATAACACTCAATACTTACGACTTAAAACTTTTTAAATTATAAATATATATAATTGAAAAAAAAATTTAAATTAGTATTATTTAATCGGCTACACAGATTACTTATTGTGGCTGAGTTGCGGTATACCTCAACCAAATTGAGGAGCAAGCAATTTTTCACAAATAAAAAAAAGAGGGAAATTTTAAGGAAAATAAGGAAACATTTGAGTGAAAAAACCGATTTCCAGGTGAAAATAGCAGATTTTGAGGGAAAAGCGGGACATTTGGAGACAAAATGGTGAATTCCAAAATGGTGGATGGCAGCTGTGACATCATCCAAAATTGCGGATGGCACCACGGTGCCACTCCCCCAGCCCTTTGCCCTCGGAGGAACATTATTGTACTACTTTTATTGCATCATTGAATGCAAAAGGATTGGGAAGATTTAAAATCTTTTTAATATAAATGTATGAAATAATGAATTACGATCAATACACATTTATATACAATAAATTTAATCGTGTATTTAACAAAAATTACTATTTTTACTCAATAATTATCAATGATATTTTCTCAATGATTTTACTTCAAAATGTATTATATAATCATTTTTGCATATATTTTTTTATTGGAATTTATTTTTAACATGTTATATAGAACTTGAAAGATATTTGTTTGCATATTTTTATGTGCAAATGTAATATGAAATACAGTTCATACTATCAATATTAGGAAAAAAGGTGTGTTTTTATCTAAAAGAAAATTCTTTCCTTGTTCATCACACCTTGCTATAAGTTGAACTGAATATTTCTCTTAATTTTGTATTATATTGTAGATATAATCAATATGTCATTTTTAATGCAATTAAATTTTTTTAGATATATTATTTATTATTTTGATATGAATATGTTCATTTAATATTTTTTCATGATACTTCTTTGTTTTCTTAGCAAAATATTAAAATTTTTCATTAATGATAAAAATATTCAATTCATTTTTCAAAATAACATCATTTTTAATATGACTATATTTTCCATTTGTTGTTTAGTTATTCAGTTCACTTTTCAAAGAAATTAAATTTTTTAATTAACTAAATTTTTATTTTTATTATAGTATTTTTTACTAATTTATAAAACATGCTTTTAAAAACACATTTTTTAAAAAAATTATTACATAATTTTTTGGGGAGATTGCGGTAACTAGCAAGTATTGACATAACTATCAGTAGAATGTGATCACCCAATATTTTCGTTATATGTTTCATTGTTTTATTGCAAAATCATAAAATTTTTGATTTTTAACAGTATTATTTAATTCATTTTTAAAAATATCATATTTTAATAATTTTAAAATATATCATTTAGTAAATAAATAAAGTTTTCAAGCCCTTTTCTTTTAAATTCAGAAATTGAGAAACCATAACATATTTGATAATTGAGTAGGTATTTAAACATTTTGGTCATTATTGAATTTATCTATTTTTCCTTCGACACTTATAATTTTATTAAATTGACCATTCTTTTTTTTGTGATAAAAGTTGAAGTCTTTCATCGACATCATCTAATTTTTTGGAATACTTTATAATTTTCATTGTTTTTAAAGTATTTATTCGATAAACCTACTAATGGTTTTCCTGAAAAACTTATCCTTTCATACAAAACTTTTTATATCAGAATAATTGAACCATTTAGGAAACAAATATAACATAAGTAAACATCAATAACCACATATGGCTGAATAAAAATTTAATTTCTATCATCATTTAAATACATATTATTATTTTTTGAAAAATATACAAATATAATGATACCTCCGAATAAATAAAAATAATAAATATCATTAAAAATTGTATTACAACAAACACAAGTTCAAGGGTTTTGATTATATTCATACATATATTATAGCATATTGATTGTTATTGTTGAAGTGGGTAATCCATTAATTATATAAACATTCCTATATTTTTAACTTAAATTTTTTTTTGAAACTTTTGATGTAAATATTTCAAAATGGATATACATTTTTATGGTCTTCTTCTTCCTTTTCTCTGTGCAACCAAACCTCATCAAATTTCTTTCTATTACTAAATAAAAATTTGTTGTTTACACAATTATTTTTTATTTTTTCGGGTTCGTTAGACTGCATTTGTGCCTCTGGCTAATGTACCAAGAGTGCCTAAAATTGAAAAAAAAAAAAAAGAAAACATAAATATTTTTAAAGGTTTAATCAACTTCCTCTTTTTTAAGGAATTATTTTTCTACTACAGGCAATGATAACACTAATTACAGTAATTTATGTTTTCATGTATTTTTTCTCCTTATATGATATTTTGATAAATACTTATCGATATCTTAATATGTTTTTTAGTTTCAATTTATATAATCGAAAGTTATGTGATTTAACTTTATTATGTAACAGTTTCGTATTTTTAATTTTATAAGAATTTTAGAAAATTAAACTTTCATTTAGATGTCAATTTTAAATTTTAAAAAATAATAAACTTAATCATAAAATAAACTTTTATTTATGATTTTAAAATTATTATTTAATATTTTAATTTATAGAAATAAACTTGATTTATTTGTACAATTTCATATAGTTTAATATCCAAACCAGATTTTTTTTAGTAAATGTTGAAGCAACAGTGACAAAATAAATTATTTCTCTTATATATATATATATATATATAAATTTAATTATCATTATTTGTTTACCTTGTTTCTGAATAATATTATAGGCATATTGTGAAGAATCTTAATCTCTATGATTTTCTTAAGCAGTATCACGATATTTACATGCTTTGTTAAATTTTTTTCCTTCATTGCACCATTGCAATCTTCCCTTCAATTTTGTGAAAGGACCACAATAATTAAATTATAGGAGATGTATAACTAATCAATTTAAATGATTTCATGCCCAGTGCATTATTACTTTACCATGATGGTCCAAACTATTCCCCACCTGTGGTGTACAGAGTGATTCATAGGGTCCTCAGTTAATGTTAGATGGCACATACCATAAGGTGCCTTGAAGGTTGAGGGTATCTCATACAATTACTTCATCACATCTTGGTTTTAACCGGTTTATTTGCCCGGGAATTTATTCATACATTCCCGGAAATTTTCCGGGAGTTTATACATACTTTCCCCGCATCTCGTGCCGAGAATTTACTCATATGCTATCGACCCTGCGAGTTCTTGGTATGAAGGGCTGATTACATTGTTATGGCTAACGTTTCCGATGCTGTGGGGGCATTAGGTGACAGGACACGTCCCTGAGTGACGACATTGTTACTTAATTGTACTTGTTGAGGGGTAGTGGTTCCGGCAGTAGTTGAGATCTGGTGAGTTGGGTGGCCCGGTTACAGGCCCTTGGACTGGCTGTTGTTGGCTTGTTGCACTCAGCTGGCTTCCTCTCAACATGACACTCCTCGTTGAAGCATACCACTCGACCCCCGTTCGCGGTGTAGGATTGTAATTGACTTATTACCTTCCTACCATGTCCCAGCGAGATACCCTTGGCAGACCCCCACCCTGGCTCTCGGCGCTGGGTTGCACTGGATTACTCCCACTCGCTCAACATGGTGCTCCTCTTTGAAGCTCACCACTCGACTCCATCTTCTCGGTGCGTAATTGTAACTGACTGACTGACTTGACCAACTGACTGACTCACGTCCTGGCGTGGTGATACTACTCATCCAACGTAACTCTGGTAACTTTCTAACTGATTCTGCCGGGACCCGAACCCCACCGTCGGCTAACTGGATCACTCTCTCTCTTTCGGCACGCGATTGACACTGACTTGTCCTGCTGAATGCACTGACATAACAGTGGTAACTGACTCGGTCGGGTCTGATTCCCTGGCCTCGGCTGACTGACTGACTTCCTCTCTTGGCACGGAGATATGACTGACCCGACTGACTTATTCAACTGATCTTCCCAGCACGGAGTATTGCAGCTTCCGACTGCCCCGATATGACTCACCCGGCCTGGGTCCGAGCTCCCCAGCCTCAGTTAACTATTGCACTGACTGTTTCTCTCTCGGCTCATGCTTCTTACTGACTGGATGCCTGCTCTGACATACCTGATTCTCCCGGGGCGGAGTATCGCAACCTCCGACTGCCCCAATATGGCTGACCCCTCCTTGTCTCTAAAAATGGGTTTTAAACTATCTGGGTGCCCTTACTAGATTCCTACATGTGTCTCCATTGTTGGTTGAGGAGGGGTGGAGGGAGGGCACAGATCAAAGAATACTTCATACATGCACCATGATTCTTGTTGGTTGGTGGGGGGAGGGGTTGACCTGCACCCTAAAGCTTACCCTGTCAGCTCTCCTTCTGCAGCGCATGTCCAAGTTGAACCATGGTTTGCTAAGGGGGGAGGAGGAGTGCTCGTGGCACAACTTCCAAGCTTGTCAGCTGTTTTCTCTGGCATGTACAAGTTTTACGTGGTTTGCTAGGGGTGGTGGGAGTGAGGCCCATGCTGCAGCGACACATGTAATGGCTTGCTCACACTAACTACTTCTGGCTTCTCCGCGCATGTGCCTATCGAAGGTGCTCGCGGGGGATTAAAATCGCGGGGGGTGTCAGCGAGGTTTCTACTTTCAATATACATTACAAATCAAACAATAGATTTGAATTTTATATTCATGTTTGAGATGTGATTTTTTCCTAATAATGTCCATGATTATACATAAATTTGTCTTAAAAAAGAGATTCAAATGATTATTACTTAAAAAAATTATACATTAATGTTTGTTTAATTTTTAACTTTTAAATTTCATCGAATATGTCTATTTATGGATATTGGAATTACTTCTCTAATTGACCAAGGTAAATTTCAAAACAGTTTTGTTTTGAAATAAATGGTTTCGAAAATAAATTCTAAGTAAAATATTTTCCAAATAATAGACCAAATGAACTTATTTATCGGTAGAGATATCTTCTTTGTTTTCTCAAATATTAAAATGTTATTACTTGGAAAGGAGGTAATTAAATAACTTTCATTCATAATTCATCCAGTAACAATAGTTTGTGTATTTATGAAATGTAAAAAGCTGATGGATCAGTTGATGACGATTATGCCGTACACATCAGAAAAAAATCGTTATCCGAAAACTAGATTATGTGGCGAACTATAGAATTTGAAGCTTCTAATGTAGTAAAAGTAAAATCCAAAAATCTTCACTTATGTTTTAATTACTCGAACCTCAAGGTTCGAATATATTTAATTTCGATATACAATATCAGTTTAACAATATTCAATTCTATATACCTAATGGTGTAATAGATTGATTTCAAATGATCTAATAATATTTTGCTGACTGTTATGTTCATGCAGCTGTGTTTCATAATTGTGATGTTAGAAACATTATGTTGGAAATCAAAGGAATTGAATATTTCCCAAAGGAAGTTTGAATTTAAATATTGAAGAAGACTTTTATGATAAAATGATTCTTGCCTAAAATTATTTTAGAAATTGAATATCTAAAACTGATGGAATAAGCAGAAATAATAAACATTACTACAAACCTGTATTATATTACAAATAGTGTTATCTTTATTTTTGGGAGATCAGTTTATAATATTGATTGCTCATATATACAAGTTTTATTGCATGTGATGAACCATATAAAAATGGTCGATTTTAAAAAAGCTTTTCCTAATGTTTGAAATTTTGTATTGGCAAATAAAATAAATTATAATTATGTTTACTTGAAAGACGGAAATACCAAAGATATTTACATTTTTATATTATTTAATGGAAAACTTTATTAACTTAAAATGTTGTATGCAAAATAAATTGTATTATAATTCTCGAAAAATAATCATGTTAAAACCCTTTAATTCTAATTTATAATTTTTATTAAATTCTTTTTTATTATTTTGTTATTTTATAATTTATGATTTAAATGAATAAATTTTTTAAATTTTCTGTTTCTCAGATTTTTTATAGGATAGTTGGAAAATTGCTTATTATACTTTTTTTGCTAAAATATTAATTTTTTAAAGGTTTTTATGCAGTTCTAGTATTTAGATTGTCAATATATTAAGAAAAACTAAAATAAAAGCCACATTCAAAAATTTAAATTATTCAATCGAGTTTAAAAACTAAATAAACTTGAAATCAGTAAACATATAATGCTTCTAATTTTCAGACTATGCATGTAAATTATTGTAAACAACTCTTGTATTTTTAATAATAACATAAATACATTTTTACCTAACAGATATTTGAAAATTCTTGAAAAATCAAATTTTACACTTTTGGATCAAAAAATGTTTCTTTCATTTATAAAAAACAAAAATATTTGAAAAAGTAACAAAAATGCATATCACTTTTTCTTAAAATAAACACAAAAAAATAAAAAAATAAAAAAAATATATTTATCATTATTAATATTTCAACATTTATATCTATGTATATATATATATATATATATATACACATATATTTTTAATTGTTTTTGTTTGCTGGAAGAATTAGTCGCGTGTGTAAAATTGAAGTGATTAAGTTACTTACCCGTTTCAAAAATAATTATTTGAAATTAATTTGTTATATTTTTTACAAATATTTTTGTTTGTATTCATAATGTTTTAAACAAATAGTACAGAGAATTTTTAAAAATATTTTTATAGATGTGAAATAGTTTGTGTTTCTATCTATATATCTTGCAACACGCTGTCTAAACCGCTAAAGATGGAATAATATAATGTAGTAAAGAATTGTGTAGAATGACAATACCTAAAAAAATTCCGCGGTAGCAAATATTTATCTATAACAGATAAATACCAATTAGCGCTTTTACCATTTAATTCACGAGCAACATTCAATGACGAAATTTTTCACCTTGCACTCATTGAAATTGAAAAGAAAGTACAGACATTGTCAGGAAAGTATAAAAAGCATGGGCCAAACAATACCAGATAACATAGTAGATTCAACCGTTAACAATGACTACATCAGGGAAACTTTATATAATAGATTAGAATCGCACAACATTGCAACGCTTATTAGTGTTTCTCTGTTATAGATAGATATATGCTGCCGCGGAGTTTTTTTAGGTCTTTTTATTGTACACAATTCTTTACTACTTTATATTGTTCCATCTTTAACGGTTTAGACAGCGTATTACAAGAGAGTGCGCTGGCGACAAACTTTTTTCCGACTTGATTCACTATTATCGTCACTGCTTATTCCTTACGTTACTTTACTTAACAAAATATATACAAAAACCTGCAACACTTAGTAAAATTCAATTTTATTTAAAAAGAAACCTAAACAATAATTCTGTAGTCCACGCGAGCGGAGCCGCGGGCTCAACTAGTATCATAATAGGTACTCTATTTTTATTGAACAACACAAAAACCACTTTCCAAAACTAAAATTTGTTTGACAAATAAAATTT
>NQII01008831.1:34113-56842 GCA_002778355.1 Clitarchus hookeri
TTTTCCTTTTAACAAAAATTTTTTGTTGTAAATTGTAGATGTGTCAGGATCGGCATATTATATATACTATATTACGGATACTTTTACCAATGATACATAAATTACACACTATAATTATGCGAAGACCATCTTGGTTTCCAAATGCGCTCATAACCTGCTAAGTTAAGGTGTTCCAGGTACATTTTCTTAAGGTTTTTTTCATGTCCCCTCATTTTGATGGACAACTTATCAGAAGACGGCTTGCAAAGCTAACTTAACAAACCTTTCATCTGAGGATGAACACAAACACACCGCTAGAACTACAACTCACACCCACAACCCCTGGATTTGCGAGTAGATAAGCTGACCCTAATTCACCAGGACCAGCGAACCAGACAGAATGGAGTGTGTCAGTTTCTTGATGTTATTTTAGTACAACGATTTAGGGATGACACACAGCACACAACAATGTGCAGACGTGAACGTACTGATGGCGATATTAATATGGATTTTTCTACACTGACTTAACTTCCATACGTTTTCAATAACAAGTGAATATCATCTTTAAAAGGCCCAAATCAATTGGTTGATTTACCGTATGTAGAATAACAATAACATAAAGCAACAAAGAATTGTCACTGAGAAGTTAGAACATTCAAAGAAAGATAATTAAGAAGATATGTTGTGTCGGTTACGAGCCTTGTGCTCTTCGCAGGTCTTTTCTCAGCTTTACAAGAAACATGTTTTTCTTATACGTTCTTAGTAAAGCAGTAAAACAATAAATTTGAAAACTCACTGAAGTAATTGTATGTGGCAGCCACAGTGCATTATTTGTGTATACACGATGAGCAATGATGCAAGGTAGGTGGAAAGAAGATAACAAATAGAAGCAATGTTTCATAAAGATATAAACTAACTGTACGCCAGTTAAATATAGCCTTATTGTACTATTCAAATGCCGCACTTTATGGCTGCTGTGGGAGATGTTACGTCGCCTCATCGTTCTAGATGTCTTCATTTTATTCTACCAGACAGTAAAGTGTATGCCAAAACTACGAAACTACATTGCCCATATTATTTTCTTAGTAAAGCCTGGGATTGATATTCAAATAGCTTGGTTATAAAAAAAAGTAGCACGTTTGCTGGCACGATTCATTACAGTGTGTTTTTAGAGAAACATTTTTATTCGTATAATAAATTACTTTATGTGGTGAGGGGAAGGGGAGGAGCTTGAAGCAAGACGAGGACTGGAGAGTAACGCAGACAAGTCGGCCTACATCCAAATGCGCAGGATTGTGTGGTAGCTAGCATTAACTACATTTTTTAATTCCTGTATCCACATTTCATTCTATAATCGTAAAATAATTAATTTTTAATTTTTTTTTATAATTTAACACATTTATTTATTGAACGTCCAATATCAAAAGATTTGTATTGCAAATAGGTGTCATAGTCTGTCCACAATTTGGTTTAGATAGTTAGAAAATATGCGGGTAGGATTCTCGAAGTCTTCATCGTTCTTTAAAAAATGTGTTATATACATTTCACTAGTTCATAGGATATAACTTCTAGGAAACTTTTGTTTACTCGTTATTCGCCATTACGAACAGGACAGCTATTACTAATCTCATAAAGTGCTGCACACCGAATGAATATATTAGGAAAAAGTGAATTCGAGTGATTTTTTAAATTCCTGTGTATTTAATGGGGAATAATTTCTAGATTGCCATATTAATTTCTACACTGGTGGGTTTTGGTGGGTTATATATTGTGTTTCAGTTTCGTTTGTAAGTAGAGATTGCTTTGGAATGTACGTAATTGTATTGCATATAGAACATTCCATTTTGGTTGCAAATTGTCTTGCATATATTTACCTTTTCCACATATCAGCTTATAATGCAACATATATTCTCATATAATTTTGGAGGTGTTAAGATAGAGTCACGTTGCAAGATGCCTTTTTAAGTAATCATGTCCGCCAAACTGAGATTTGCAAAATTTATACGCTTAATTTATTAAGAACAACCAGTCTCGTGATGTCGTCGGGAATGACTGCCTTTAGACATGGTGTTTGGTATGATTACATAAAATAGCTATTCCTTTAACAAGTTTAAGATAGAGAATTTTTTTATTAATATTATTATTTTTTTTGTAGTTGAATTAGTCTTTAAAAGGCATGTTCGTTGGTATGCTTCTTGACATAAAATTATAAAGCTTAATAGTACCTATTCTTATTCCTATAAAATTTAAGATTGTGCAGAGCATACTCGCTTACATAGAGAATATGACTTTGTGTACAGATTAGTCTTGTAAATACGAGTCCGACGACATGCTACACGATATAGTTATGAAAACATATTCCTACACAACCAAGATGATGTTGGGCAGACGCTGACAACGACAGCATCATTCAGGGTACTCTGTGCTCGAACATTTATATGTTATTATAGATGGGATGTTATAGTTAAAGGAGGGATCGAAGGTCGAGAGGAAGTAGTTTGAAGGCGAGCTACTGAAACGGTAAAATCTGCATTTGGTGAAGAGGAAGGGGGGTGGAGTGCATATGACTAATGCTGACCGAGGCTTGCCGATTAAGGATTACCAGTGCTTGGCATGTCCTGATCCGCTGCAATATTCGAGAAGGGCAAGGATAATGCATGACTATGAATGCCTTGTGCTAACACATTATAGGTATGTTACTATCGGGAAATCAAAATTGCAGATGGTCCTTAGTCTTCAAGGTGGTGGGTGAAACTTCGACAACTTAAAGACAAATTTAAATTTGGCGAATCGATTGAACACAAGGAATTAAAATATTAGAGCTCCCAGCGATAAAATATTTAAACAAATAACAAAACGAAAACAAAATTGCTGGCGAAGGTTATCATCACCCCTGGCAGGAAAATACATGAATAAACGTGGTACCCAAAAACAAATGGCAAACAAATAATAATGCCTAACAGAAACAAAACTAAGTTCATAGAGATTCGGCGACTTAAAAAGTTATTGAAGTAAACTTGTGGAAAAGATGTAAACATATATTGTGGGTGAAAACAATTCACACACAAGAAACGGCAGGTGAAGCTTAGGCGACTTAAGGAGTAATAGTTGTATATTGATCAGAAATTATGTAAACATGTTTGTGAAGAAAAATCGACACACGAAAAAACAAATATGGTGGATGGAAAACAAGACATTAGCTAGAATAAATATGGCTTCTTCGACCCTCAACAGAAAAACAGTTAGTCTATAGAGTATATTGAGAGTCCACGCTGTTTTTATTTAATTTTTGTAATTTTAGAAGAAATCAGTATTTAAAACATAATTATAAGGACGTTTTTGGTGGATGTATAGGAATATACCCGACATTTTTAAGGAAAAAATAAAAATTTGGAGGGATAAAATTTAAAGTTGTGGCTGTGCTCGCCATTGTTGGACACTAACCCATGGATTGCGTACGAATTCGAATCCGATGCCCAATACACTTGTGCCAAAGTCAATTTTCTATCTACTCGTTTCTTATGAATTCAGGAGAATTCTAGAAATATATTTGGAGACTAGGTAGTATTGCAATGCCAACAAACAACGGTTTGGCCCCAGTGCATGTTATATTACTTCATGTCATTATGCAAGTGACTTTAATGGTAAATCTATACCATATTACAGCATCTCTATAGAAAAACTACGAAAAGCTATGTGGGACACATGAAACGATATGTAACAGGGCTCTGCACATGATTATTCACTCACTGCAGGTCTAGACCTGTCGCCAGGCAGCGTGCTGCGTCTTGCAATCAGTGTAGTTGAGACTCTCGCTGTGTACGCACATGTACTGTATTTTCTCTCGTATGGGCTCAACATTTCTCGTACAGCGTGGGTGTATTGTGTCCTAAATATGCCGAGAAAGTGAGTTCACTTTCCGAATAGCTTCTTCTATGTGTGTGGGGAACTTACGTTTACAGCGCAAAAACAAAGTTTGACACAAATGGCTAAAAATTGTTATGAATTGTATTTTGGGTTCAAAGTTGGTGATCAGGAGAAGGACAGGGCCCCTTATGTATGCTGTTCAACCTGTGTGAAACGTCTGACGGTGTTACGGTTAAGGGTAATCGCCACATGATATTTGCAGTACCCATGGTGTGGCGTGAACCAAAATAATACTCATCTGACTATTATTTCTGTCTTACAACTATAAAAGGAATTAGTGGTAATTCAAAACACAAAGTAAAGTACCCTGATTTGTCATCTGCTATGAGGCTCGTGGTCCACAGTAAGGTTTTACCTGTTCCACAATCTCCAGCACATGTATCTGTGGAAGATGAATTTGAATCTGTTTTGGAAATGCGGCAAAAGGAAGAATATGCCACTTTTGAGGCAAGTACATCATCCAGTGAACCTCATATGATAACTCAAGGCGAATTAAATGACCTTGTCCGTGATTTGAACTTCTCCAAAAAACCAGCCGAGCTTTTGGCTTCTCATCTCAAAGATTGTAATCTCCTGCATGTAGATACAAAAGTGTGTTTCTCCCGCAACCGCCAGGAAAAATTTAAACATTTATTCTCTGAAGAAGGTACGTTAGTGTACTGAAATTACGTTTGTGCTTTGAAGGATAACTTGACTCTTCATTGATTCTTCGAAAACCAGCCTGAAGACTGTCCTCTTGCATAATGGCAACATATATCCTTCTGTGCCGTTAGTTTATTCAAGCAACATGAAGGAATAATACGTAAACATGAAAATGTTGTTGGAAAAATTCATTATGACATGTAACTTTGGACTGTGAGTTGTGATTTGAAGGTAATTTCGCTGTTAACCGGTTTTCCGCTTGGCTATATAAAATTTTGTTGTCTCCTGCGTGAGTCGGGCAATAGGGACAGGACAAACCATTACATCAAAAGGGAATGGCGGAAGCGTGGATCAGTATTGCCTGGACATAAAAATGTTGCATATCCTGCACTTGCTAGCTATGGCCGAATTCTTCTGCCGCCAATGAATATTAAATTTGGACTTTTCAAAAATGTTGTTAAGGTTATGGATAACAATGGTGCAGGGTTCCTATACTCGAAAGAAAAAATTCCTCATGTAAGTGACGCAAAAATCAAGGGAGGAGTATTATGGGTCCACAAATTAGAGCTTTGTTATCAGATTGGCATTTCGAGGACTTGCTGAGCCCAGTTGAAAAATCTGCATGGAGGTCATTGAAAGGTGATTCGCAAAATAGTTTCTTAAGAAATCATAAATATCCCACGTATCGTGATATTGTGAGTGACATTTTGCAATCATACAAGCAAATGAGCTGTAATATGGCCATACAATTTATTTCCTACACGCACACACCACGATTTCTTTCCTGACTGTCTTAGGTGCCATGAGTGACGAGCATGGGGAACATTTCCAACATAAAATTCTCAAATTCTGTAATAGAAAAGCGGTATCCAGGGACATTGGAGTGGAAAAAGGCTCTTAGATTTCTGCTCTACACTAAACAGGGATGTTTGAAATACTACATTTCATGATTTACGTTTATTTTTATGCTACTGCATTTACTAGCCTACATTTCATGTTTATTTTATATTTTCTATACCTGGCTCAAAAAACTGTATGTAATTAAGAAAAACTGATTGCTAATTTGAAATCAGCGTAAAAGTTCAGTTATGAACCCCCATTTTTATTCTTGTGCGAAAAAAACTTTTACCACATTTACTACTATTTACTGACTAAATATTGTTTATTTTATACTTTCCCTACCTGTCACAAAGAAACTGTGGGCGATGGTGATAAACCGATTGCATATTTGAAGCCAGCGTGAAATATTGTGTTAAGAACACCCATGTGCTAAAAAAAAAAGTTTAATTTGGTTTTTTAGGGTTATTGGAGACAAAGTGGCACAATAATACTAAACCAATTATATTACCCATTGTTATTGTTAAAATATGGCAATGTAATAATTATTATTTGGTAACTTCAGTTTTAAGTTGTTGGCAACACTGGGTAGTGTTTTGTTTTTTCTAGTTGATAAATATATAACGGTCAACATTGTTGTATCAGTTTTGCTGTTAAAGTATAATAAAACATTTCGTTTATTAAAAGGCCTTTATTCATTAAACCTCAACAGGTTATGGGCCCAGACACATAGTTCTGCATAGAATCTGTGAAGGGGTAGAAATATCGGCGAAAATATTGGTGCCGGCCCGCGATAAAAGTGAGGTTATACGTGACCGCGCCAAGAAGGAGTAATACTCGTTCATTCTCTAAATTGAGCGAGGCAGGACAACGAAATGGAAGGAAATCAGTGTGTGATCAAACTGGAAGGACCTAGCAACTGGAACCTGTGGAAGTTCCAAACAACGGTATTGCTACGAGGTCAAGGATGGCTCGACATAGTTGAGGGGCAGAAAATAAAACCTGAGGCAGCGGCTGAACATGCTGCTTGGGAGTCAAAAGATGCTAAGGCTCAGACACTACTAGTTACCAGAATGACGGAGAAAGTCATGTTGCATATAATTTCTTGCACAACATCTGCTGAAATGTGGCGTAAACTCCAAAGTGTTTTCGAGCAAAAGTCGGAAACAAGCATCCATATTACACAGCAGCGATTTTTCCAGTTTAAGTTTGAAAAAGGAACTGAGATGTCAGTATTTTTGTCAAAAATACAGGAGCTGCAAAATCAGCTTAAGCAAATGGGAGAGGAAATATCAAACAAGTTAGTTATTACAAAGGTACTAATGTCGTTGCCAGATGAGTACAAACACTTTGTGTCGGCGTGGGAGTCGGCGCCAGACGATAAACAAACCCTGGATAATCTGATAGCCAGGCTTCTGGTGGAAGAAGAAAGGGTGCAGGAGAAGGGTGAAGCGTCTCAACAAGCTTCATCTGCATTCTTTGTTAAAAATAGAAGAAACATAAAGTGTCACAAATGCAACAGACTGGGGCATTTCCAAAGCGAATGCAGAAGCAAAGTGAATAACAGTGAATTACAAGACAATAACAGTAACAGTAATAAGTGTTTTTATTGCGGAAAGTTCGGACATTATAAGGCACAGTGTCGCTTTAGGAAGTACAGGGGCAGTAAGGAAAGTAATGCATTTGTCGTGTCAAACGCAGAATATGAACATTATCAAGAGTCAAAATGGCTGGTTGACTCTGGGGCCAGTGAACATATGTGTAACAATCGCGCGTTATTTTCATCATTTCAAATTGTTTCACAGAAATCTGTGATTCTCGGCAATGGGCAAGCGATTAGTGTGTTAGGCTGTGGGCAGATGGCGGTAAAAGTGCACAATGGGAACGAATGGATCAACACAAACATAGACAACGTTCTTTACGTTCCCGAACTGAAAACGAACCTTTTCTCTATGAATTGTGCGACTGACAAAGGTTATGTCATAATGACAAGTGACAGCTCATGTAAATTTTATAAAAACAAAGAAGTTTTGGCGGTTGCAAACCGAATTGGGAGCTCGTATTATATGGATTTCCGATATGAAAATGATATTGCGAGCGTAGCTAGTACTACAAACGATGATTTAAATGTGTGGCACGAAAAATTGGCTCATCAAAACTTCGATTATGTGAAGAAAATACTTGCCACAAGGAAAATAAATGTGAAACAAACGTCTGCTCCAACCTGTGAAAGCTGCTTGAAGGGAAAAATTCATCGATTACCTTTTCATAACAGCGAAAATGGTACTTCTAAAGCATGTGAATTAATCCATGCGGACACGTGCGGTCCCATGGAGGAGGTATCTGTCGGCGGGTCGAGGTATTTCGTAGTGTTAAAGGACGACTTCTCAAATTATAGAAGTGTCTATTTCATTAAAAATAAGCATCAGGTGAAGAACTGCATAGAAGATTTCTTTAATAAGGCGGAGATTTTAACTGGGAACAAAGTAAAATTGTTCAGAAGTGATAATGGGCTGTAATTTGTGAATAAAGAAGTGAGTGAAATGTTCTCAAAACGTGGCATAACACATCAAACTACAGTACCATATACTCCGGAACAAAACGGAAAGGCCGAAAGATAGAACCGAACTTTGGTTGAAGCGGCAAGAACAATTTTACATGCAAAGAGTTTACCTAAGAAACTATGGGCAGAAGCGGTACATACTGCTGCATTTACTCTGAACAGAACGGGTAAGAGTAAAGTTGAAAGAAAAACACCATATGAGGTATGGACCAATAAAAGTTTCGATATTCAACAATTAAAAGTCTTCGGCACACCGGTGTATGTACACATTCCAAAAGAAAGACGAAGAAAATGGGATAGCAAAGGAGACAAGGGATTGATGGTCGGATATGGCGAAGATACCAAGGGTTACCGGATATACTTCCCACAGAAAAATACTGTAGAGACAAAGCGTGATATTGTTTTCTTAGAACAGAAACAAGAAGGAAGGGAAGAACCCCAAGTTACACTTGATTTGGAGAACGAGTTGAAACAAATAGTAGATAAAGTTGATGGAAACCAAGACTTACAAGAAACTCTGGTTAACATGAATGAAAGCTTAATAACTCAAAATGAATCTGGAAGTGAATATGAACCATGTACAAGTGAAGAAGAAAGCGTAATCACACCATTACAAAATGGAAATGAACGAAGCAAGCGTGTAAGGAAACAGACCGAATTTTATCAATGCAACAACATCTACAGCGAAGATGATAATCCAGTGACTTACAAGGAAGCAATGAAAAGAAAGGATGCTTGTAAATGGAGTGAAGCTATCAATAGAGAACTGGAGACACTGAAAGAGAACAACACTTGGGATTTATGTGAAGCACCAGCAAAAGAGAAAATAGTGAGTAGTAAATGGGTTTTTAAAGTAAAGACAATAAATAATGTTCAACAGTATAAAGCTAGATTAGTTGCCCGAGGGTTTGAACAGGATGATGTATTAGATCTGAATGACATCTATGCTCCAGTTGCAAAATTACCTACATTTAGACTTTTTGTTGCTATAGCAACCAAATTAAAATTGCCAATCTATCAAATGGACGTAACGGGAGCATTTTTGTATGGAGAAATAAATGAAAATGTATTTATTCGTTTGCCGGAAGGGGCTTATTCGGGTAATAATAATATTGCAAAATTAAACAAGTCTCTATATGGTCTGAAAAGTTCACCAAAATCCTGGAATAATAAATTTAATTCTATTATAACAGGAGAAGGCTTTGTTAGTTCAAAAAGTGATTCATGCTTGTACAAAAGGTGCAATGGTAAAGATAAAATGTTTGTTTTGCTATATGTTGATGACTTGTTAATATTTGGTACAAATGAGGAGAAAATTGTTCAGTTTAAAAGTGTCCTAAACAAAGAATTTAAGATGAAGGATCTAGGTTTAGTAACCAATTTTTTGGGTATAAATGTTAACCAAAATCTAGAAACGGGGATTACTGAATTAAGCCAAAGAAATTACCTAGAAAATGTACTTAAAAGGTTTAATATGGAAAACTGTAAACCTATGTCAACTCCTATTGACCCAAACTTTAATGTTAAAATACTTGAAAATTGTAATAAAAGTAATGATGAGAATATTGAAAAATATTGTAGAGAAGTTATAGGATGCCTTATGTATGCAGTGTCAAGTACTAGGCCTGATTTATGTTTTACTGTCTCAATGTTGAGCAGATTTCAAACATATTCAAATGATATGTTAGTAACTGCATTAAAAAGAGTCCTGCGGTATGTCAAGAATACACTAAATTATATGTTAGTTTTCAAGTGTGAAGATAATGTCCTAGAGGGATATTGTGATGCTGATTGGGGAGGTGATCTCAAAGACAGAAAGTCTACCACAGGCTATTTATTTAAGTTTTCCAATTGTTTGATTTCTTGGTGCTCGAAGAAACAAGTATCAGTCAGTCTGTCGTCAACTGAGGCTGAGTATGTTGCAGTGAGTATGGCAGGAAGCGAAGCCTGTTGGCTGATAAACTTGTTAAGTGATTTTGGTTACTCAAATGTATGTCCAGTAAGTATGTATTGTGACAACCAGTCAGCCATTTTTATTGCAGGCACAGACACTGTTAAGCGCCTCAAACATATTGATATACGATATCACTTCATAAAGGATTTGATTAAAGATAATAAGATCTGCCTTCATTATGTGAAAACTAGTGAACAACCAGCTGACATACTCACTAAGGCTTTAAGTCAAGAATTATTTGTAAGATGTTTAAATAAGTGTTGTATTCAAACTTAGAAATAAGATATAATTGTATCAGATAAGATATACGATAGAACTGTATTACATTGAGAGCGGGTGTTAAAATATGGCAATGCAATAATTATTATTTGGTAACTTCAGTTTTAAGTTGTTGGCAACACTGGGTAGTGTTTTGTTTTTTCTAGTTGATAAATATATAACGGTCAACATTGTTGTATCAGTTTTGCTGTTAAAGTATAATAAAACATTTCGTTTATTAAAAGGCCTTTATTCATTAAACCTCAACAGGTATATTATAGAAAAAAACAAGAGTGTGATGAACTGACATAAAAGTGGCACAAGAAATATTAAATAAATAATAGAATAACAATTTAATAAATTATAAATAAAAACAATTATTAAATTATAATATTAATTAATAATATCATATGGAACAGTAAGTCGTTGACTTTCAGTAAATAATTTCCCCAACAAAAAGGGTTAAATTTAAATATTAGTAAAATTTCCATCAGAAAGGCATATCATATATTGTTGAAAAATAATTTATTAATTTTTACTTTATATTGGTATTCCATATAACAAATTATGAATTGAAATTTATTAGAATTCATTTTATTTTATCTCCTTAGAAAAATTATTTTAAACTTGTTATCTAATACAAAAAAAAAATTCATGATAATTAATAGTATATATAAAATTATGACTTTGACAACACCAACTATGAAATCTGTTAGTTAGACACGTCTGTTAGACGGGTCTGAAATAATTTATAAAAAATATCAAAGGGCTATTTAATAGACATTTAACGGAAATTTTACTTACGATTTTATTTTAAAAAATTTATTAGGCCAAAGAACATTCAATATCATGCATTCATTGTGCTTTTTCAATTACTTTAAACCTTTATAAGAAAGATAATTACTTTTTAATTCATAATTTTAAAATCTTTATTTGCAATAACTTTAACATATCTATCAGGTAAGAAAATGTGTAAAACTATGATCCTAAACACACTATTTTTTTTACCATACTGTATCTATAATTTGAAAATTTAATTTTTTAGGTTTTTTATTTTCTTCCATCTCATGTAGTTTTATAAACTCAATTAAGTTGTTCAAATTGCTGAGCATTGGATCCATTTCTATAAATTAATTTTTTTTAACATTATTAAAAATAAATTTAAATACATGGCAAATATTATAATTAAAATGGGTAAAATGTGGGGTGAAGACAATATATCAATTATTTTCACACACATAAAGAATTAAAAGATAAACATATTTATACTTGTAAAACATGTTTTAATAAGCAAGTACGTGAAAAACAGCTTCAAAAATTTTTTGTGATGAATGTGGCAAATACGTTCGTAAATATTATCTTGAAAATAATAAACAAACAAAAATAAAGATGAATTTATTTATTCCACATCCATATACGAGAGATAAACACTATTATACTTGTAGAATATGTATGAAAGAGTATATGAGAAAGATGATAAAAGTAGTGATCAAATTGTTACTAATATTTCTCAAAAACAAATACACTTTTTTTTATTCAAAAATTGAAAATCATATTTTTTATTAAAACTTAATAATAATAACTATATAGATGAAAATGGCAATACTAAAACCGAGTGAAACGAAAGTGAGAGAGTTGAGAGAAATGGCTGAAACTTTACATATAAAAAATATGCACAAGTTAAAGTAGGATGATAACATTAAAGCGATAAATCAACATACTAATAAAATACGTGAGATTAAAATTGCAATACATACTGAGATAAAAGCAAAATAAACGAAAAAAAAATAATGAGTTGAAAATAAAAGAATTGTATACGATAGCTAATTCTTTAAATGATAAGAATATCAACAAATTAAATAAGAAAGATCTCATTAATGCTAAGAAGGAAAAATTAGAGTCATCAAAATTTGTATTATTTACAATTCACTAATACCAGTATTTGTGAAAAATATAAACCAGATGAAAAACTTTTCTAGAATATATTTCCATCCTCTAAAAATATATATGATAATACTAGAAATAGAAAAGCTAAGAAAATTTATATACATAATAAACCCTTTAAAATAGATTAAATACATATAATTTACAAAATAATATCGGTTCATTACAGCATAATGATTTTATAAATTCATTAAAATGAAAAGTGTGTAAATAATAAATTAAGCAAATAAATAGCACAAGGTAAATAGTACAATAATGTGCAATTATCATTTGCCAACTATTAATAAAACACAAGACTTTTCATTTCAATAAGTTAAATATACTACAAAAATAAAATTAATACTAAAAATTTTTACAAAAATTGAAAAAACAAAATTACTAACACAAATATCTAAGTTTCAAAAAAGAATATCTGGTTGAACATAAACTTATATAATTGGTTTGCAACTATCGTATATATTAATAAATATAATCCATTGAGAGGTAGATTATTCTTACAAATACCAGATAAAATTAAAAATAAGTAAATAGTATCAATGTTAATAATTATTACAAAAAATGTTTTCGTTATTCTATGCCGCGAGAGTTTCTAAATATAAAAATATTAGTTTAGAAATCGGTATAGCTTTAGAAAATTTTGAAATGCCAATGAAAATTAATGATATATCTAAATTCGAGAAGAAAGATGATTTTTCTATAAACGTTAATTTTTTGATGATAAGAATAGGACATATATACAGGAAATGGACAAAATAATATGAACACCATGCAATATAGTACATTTTGTTGCATGTTGGCAACACTGCTTCCGTGTAAATAATGCGACGCGTATGTATTGCACAGTTTGCGTGCCAAGTCTTGTAGGTTATATTTCAGTGTATTATACGCTTTGTTCCGCGACGGTTAAAACAAGCGATCGGTGAAATGTGTGATCTCTCAGACTTCGAAAGAGGGCAAATCGCTGGTGCTCGGTTAGCGGGAGCGTCTGTGACGAAAACAGCTGAATTGTTTAACATTTCACGAGCGACAGTATCCATGGTAATGACAGCATACACAAAACATGGTAAAACATCATCGGCGAAGAGGAATAGTGGGCGAAACCCAAAGTTAACTGACAGAGACCGACGAACATTAAAAATAATTGTGGCCAGACAACATAAAACTACCGGGGCAAAAGTGACAATAGAACTCAACACTCACTTGAGTAATACTGTTTCGACAAAAAGAGTACGGCGGGAGCTCCACAAAGCTAACATTCATAGAAGGGCTGCAATTGAGAAATGGAAGCCAACGCTAAGCTGCGAAAGAAGTGGTGCCACGATCATAAAACCTGGACACTTGATGATTGGAAGAATGTGGTATGGTCCGATGAATCATCGTTTACATTGTTTCCTACAAACGGCCGGGTTTATGTTTGGAGAACCCCAAAATGAGCCTACGATCCGGACTGCCTGCTGCCTACAGTCAAGCATGGGGGAGGTTCCGTTATGATTTGGGCGACTATATCGTGGTATTCAGCTGGTCCTCTCATTCACATCACTGGCCGGATTACTGAGAATGAATATCTCGACATCCTCAATGATGAAGTTCTTACTATGACTAGCATATTTCTGCCAAATAATGCCATTTTACAAGATGATAATGCGCCCATACACACAGCCAAAAAGGTTCAGTATTGGTTTGAGGAGCATCACAATTTCATCAAACATCTTCCCTGGCCAGACCTCAACATAATTAAACCATTATGGGGAGTTTTAGAGCAGAGAGTGAGGTGCAGATTTCCATTTCCAACATCATTGAAGCAATTGGTGAATGTTTTGGTACAAGAATGGGACAACATTCCGTTGGAAACTATTCAGACACTCTACGAATCTATTCCGCGAAGAATTGCAGCTGTTCTAAAAGGAAATGGTGGCCCAACACCTTATTAATAAATTAATATTGTGTATAAGTCAGGTGTTCATATTATAAATAAAACTCACTATAGGTGGATAAAAGATTTATCAAGTTTAATTTCTTTACTATATAGTACTTATCAAAGTAAATTATTTCCTTGTGATATGTGTTTGTTAAATTTTTTAGTAAAGAAAAATTAGGTAAACATATTGAAGATTGTTCTACAAACAAAAGAGAATGTGATAAAATAACGATAATAACTTATACAATTTTTGCAGATTTTGAATCTATATTGAAGAAAATACAAACAAATCATCATAAACAAGATAAATATAGAAATTTAAATAATCGACCAAATACCAAGTTTAAACAGAAGACGATATCGATAATGGTTTCAATAAAACAATATTAAATGAAAGAATTCTATGTTATCAAAAATTAATTAATACGATATTATTGTTAAATTATAAATCACTAGCGAACCGGCCCGGCTTCTCCCAGTAACAATTTAGTTTTTACAGCAATACTTTGAAAGACAAAAATTTTTACTGTGTGTCATCCTTAAAAGCTAAACATAAGCTATTGCGGACTTTTCTGTAGACCTTTTTGAGAGCTACAGTTCTGTAGTACATTCATTTAATGTAACTCTTTGGTTTAGCCAGAGTAAGCCATGTAAGCCCTAAAAGCGGTATTTTACAACTTTATTACAAATAGCCTTTGTCATTTTGCACTGTTTCTTTTAGTGGCGTTCGTGGATATTTTTTTGTACATTTTCCACCTTTCATGCAAGGCGATGCCGGGTTATGCACGCCACATGGACATTTCTCTACTAAACTTGCATTAAATATAAATTAATTATAATCCAAGACCTTCCTCAAAAAATTTTCTAAACGATGTTGAAAACCGCATCGAAATCCATGAAGTAGTTTAGAAGTACTAAGTGAATACACAGACAGACGCGGATAAGCGACTTTGTTTTATACTATTTAGAGATATACAATTAAATATCAGTTGCAGGAAGCATCTAGATTATGTTATTATGTTGTTTGTAATAATTAATGTTATAAGATTCGAGTTGTTTGTAGAGGTCCAAATGTGCATAACAATTTATAAAATTAATAAAAAACCAGGAGCGATTGAAGTAATACACTATTGAAAAATGAAAAAGGAACACCAGTAGAATGAATTGGTATGTTTTGGGGCATCGGCGTTTGGCGTCGGAGATCGGAGATGTTCATGCCGCGTCATTCTGGTTCCCTTGTAGCCATTTTTCTTTAAAATTTTTAATTTTTTTCTTAAAATCTATTATTTTCCATAAAAATTTCCTTTTTTCATGAAAATTTCTCTTATCTCTCAAAGTTTCTCTTTTTTCTTTCAAGGTTTCCCGTTTTTCACTGAAAAACCACCGATCTCCCAGCCGCAAAAACGATCCCACGAAAGGCACTTTTTAGTCAATTTGGGGGATTTGGGGGTATCGTTTTCGAGGGAAGAGTAGTGGCGGCCACATTGGTTTTATAAACATAGAGTATGCCAAATCGATACACAGGCTCCAGGGTCCGGAATGAGACCTGTCCATGAGCCATCTTGGTTCTGTTAGGCAAGTTAGATGTCGGTGACCTTGACCTTTGACCATAACCCCTGTTACTATTGACCAAAAACCCAAAAGTTCCAAAAAATTCAAAATATCAGCAAATATTAAAAATACTGTTAGAAATTTGTTCAAAAAATATATAATTAAAATTATAAATGATCAAGTTTAGAAGGGGCGAGGTACCGAAACTGACCAGCCACCAAGTTATGACATCACCCAACCACCATGATGGACCCAGGTGACCTTGACCTGGACTTATTATCTTGACCATATAACCACGAACTTGGTTGACCTTGAAAAAAACTCGAGTAAAATGGTAAAAATGGAATAAATTCATAAAAGTCAGCTAGCATATTACATTAGACTACTACTGCCATATTAGATCCAGGTGACCTTGACCTTTGACTTTAACCATGGTAACCTTTAACCTTGAAAACCTAGAAAATTAATAAAAATTCAAAAAAATTCGCAAGAATTTATAAAAATTTACTAACAAATATTATTAGGAATTATTTTTTAAAATTATTTTTAAGAACTTTCATTTCAAGGGATCTCCCACAGCACCACGTCCAGCAGACTACTGACACCCCTCCAATCAATCGCATTTTATCCCTCCCCTACCCAACCACCTTTGATCATTCTGTCGAATGTTCTCCAACAACCATATTGGTTTTTTAGTTTGTTATTGGTTTACATTTTCAACACCTAAGTGGCACTGGTGACTCCGACCAACATGTTAGATCTGGATGACCTTCACCTTGACCTCATATATGTGACATTGACCCCATGCCAATGACCTACGATAAACTTTCACCCAAAATAAATTCTAAACATTTTATAAAAAAAAAATACTTTTAAGACTTGTTTTTATTAACCTTCCTAGCAATATGTAAATCTTTCCATTAATATTTCAATCTTTCCATTAATCTTTCAATCTTCTCATCGATCTGTCAATCTTCCCATCAATCTTTCGCAAACTTTGAATCAATCTTTCAAACTTTCTACCAATCTTACGCTATCTTTCCGTCAATCTTTCGCAATCTTTCCATCAATCTTTCGCAAACTTTCCATAAGTCTTTCACAATCTTTCACAATCTTTCCATCAATCTTTCACGATATTTTTATAAATATTTTGGAATCTTTCCATCGATCTTTCACATTATTTCCATCAATATTTCGAAATATTTCCATGCATCATCAACCTGTATTCAAACTACGGGTTTGTCGTCTGTCTCTTTCTACACATATTAAAAAACCATTCACTAACTGTCTCTAAAATTTGTACATGTTGACAGAGTTAATATTTTGTATGCAATCAACTATTCATGCATTTTGTACGTAAAATTTTTATTATAATTCTATATTCAGATCTTTCCCTTAATAGTCGGGTGCTCTAGCACCACTTTAAAGTTGTAAGGGTTACAAGTATACAAGTGACAAACAATAATGGAAAAAAAAATGTTTATAATAATAATTTATTATTTTGTTATCACAATTTCAGAAGAAAGCAGTTTGTCACACCATGCGATATATCCCCGTTTCTCCAGTTACTAATGATTGAAGATATTTTAACTAACAATGCATGAGAGATGGCATCGTTTTGAAGGTCAATCAAATATCTGAGGCTATAAACATGTTCATTCAGGTCTTCGTGAAATAGGCAGCCAGTATTCTAGGCGTCTTCTGCCTTATTCGTGTCGCTCATTGTAGCAAATTTGTTGGAGGGGTGTAATAGTGCATCAAAAAAATCGCCATCATCGTTTTCAGCGTTATTACTGTCTTCATGTTCGTTTTAATCTCTGCTGTGTTCATGATGGTCTTCTCTCCGTGTTTAATCCCCAATATTAAATTTAATTTTTTATATGGTAGGAGTTGTTACTCATCAGTATTTAGAGCTGAAAGGCCATTTATTTTGAAGTTCGTCAACTTCATGCTAACGTATTGTATGTATATATTCTGCGCAAACCAACTCTACTGCATGAATTCTGTCTTTAGCATTAACTGTCTCATCATAATCGGCTGTCGAATCGGTACCCATCCATGCAGCAAAGCGTATTGCCGGCAACACTTGCTGACACTCAGTAGACGAATCCTTGCAGATCTCAGTATGTTCTTTCAATGTATCGTCTTGCACAAACTGCATGGGACCAATGCCGTAATGTTTCATTGCACGAAAAGGAATCTTCGTAAAGTCCATTCTGACAGAATAGGCACTGATGACAACCAGTTAGCGATGATACAGGTCGCGGCTTCATGATCGTCGAGGTCAAAGGCAGGCCTTCGTATTCGCAATTCATCTTCGTGATATGACGAGAGAACGCTACGAAATCGATGTTCACCTCATGGTGTCAGAAAGTCAACTGTCATAAAAATTATATGTAAAAAATATGGGTGCACTCTGAGAAAACCGTCATACCCGTTCACCCCAGAAAAACATGCACGTAATTATGTATACATAAATATAGAAATATTAAATTATTTTTAATTAATTTTAAACCAAATTATGTATAGGTATATACATACTTAAATAAAATTATTTTAATTTAATTTTATACATAATTATGTATATTTCGCAGAAATTAAAGATATTTGAAATTTATTTTATACAGTATTATGTATAGGTAGATAAATACCCAAATAAAAAATTATTTTAAATTAATTTTATACATAATATTATATGTAAATGTGGAAATATAAAATTCTTTCAAATTTATATATTTAAATATATATGCCTACAAGCATATTTAAGTAACTTTGTTAGCTTGTAAAATGGCACCGGCCATGCGCCATATCACATATTGCTGACACCTGTCTCGACATTTAATGAATGCGATACTTTATCTGCATATATGAATAAATTTATTCATGCATCGTATCTTAGTTGATATTAAAACGACAAATCAGTAACATCTTGGCAGGAGTCAGTCTGCAAGAGTCATTCTGCAAGCGTATGTCTGCAAGAGTCAGTTGGCAGGAGTGAACTGTATGAATTCATGTGCTTGAAGATGATGCAAGCCACTGACGATGTGAAATCCAATATGTCATATACGACTACATGCATACAATCAACGACTACCAAAAAATTACATTGAAAACTATGTTGTTACTGCCAAGTCCTTCAGTAAAAGTTGCTATGCGCGGCGAAATGAGAATAGTGATTGTTTGAGAAACACATCTCATGCTTTTCTTAGTTGATTAAATGTTCCAGACAGTTCACTCATTGTGATTACTTAAATAAATACTTCAAAACTGACAAATGTGATTTTCGCCCACTGAAAAACCGCACGTCATGACTTCGTTACTTCCTGTTAACACACTAAATAAAACTATCGCTGACGACGAGGAAACTCGCATGAAGAAGCATTACGACAATGACCACATGCAGTTTATACAAGGTGATACAATGAAGGAACACGTCAAGATCTGCAAGGGTTCGTCTCCTGGGAGCCAGAAAGTGATGTCAACAAAACCTCCTGCTTCATCGATGGGTACTGACTGATTCCACAGACTATTGTGACGGGACACTTAATGCTAATAACGGAATGAGAGACCTACGAGGTGTGGTAGAGTCATTATGCGTTGAATGTCCACATGATAGAGGTTCGTGTGAAGTCGAAGAATTTCAAAATAAACTATTGTCAGTTCTAAATACTGATGATGACGGTGCGACCCCTACAAAGAAAAGTAATTTTATATTGAGGATGAAACAGGAGGTGAAGACGATCATGAATTCAGCATGGATAATAATTACTATAAATACATTGTTGATGAAGTATCTGATGGGAAGGACGTAGATTCTCACGATTTTCCCACACATTTCACCAACGAGTTTCCTTCGACAAGTGGCGTGAAGACGGCATAATACATCAATAACGCTCCTTAAATATTTGCCGAAGACCCGAATGAACTTGTTAATTAACTCAGATATTTGATTGACCTTCAAAAATGCGGGGATATCTCAGGCATTGTTGAGATATCTTCAATCCTCAATGAACTGAAGAATCGTGGTTTTTAATCAGATGAGGCTGTTGGCTAATATCCATGATCTGCAAACATTTGAGAAATGTAATGATGGAATGTTCAAAATAAATAGAAATATAGAATGTATATAATAAGTAAACGAATTAATATTATGTATACATAGCAATGTGTGTTTAATTTCTTATACAGCCCCTTCTGCTCCTCTGAAAGACTTATTAATTCAGTGGTATCAACTATAAATTGAGAGTCTGTGTTAGGTAAAATATATGTAAGCGCATGCAGGAGGAGGACTATAGTTCGATTTGAAGTATTGTGCATTACTCGGGTCGTTAAACATCGACTCAGTTATATATGGCAAACAAATGAAATTATTGGAATATTTTTGAAGAATGTTTCGCAACTAGTAGGTTGTCCTGGTCAGTTGGTCTGGAAAGTTGGCTTGGTATGTTAGTATGACACTTTGGTATGTGCAGCTATGGTAGAAATATTTTGCGAATTTTCTGCGAATATTTCCTGCGAATAGGTCAGCTACAAGACTCTTATTACGAGACTTTTTTTTCGAGATTGGCCATCATAGTTTGTTTGTATAAGTGGGTGGTATGACAGGTTGGTCTTTTCGGTTGGTCTAGCCTATTTTGTAGTAACTGGTCTCTTCAGGAGCCAGTCATTGGTATAGTTAGTATTGGGCAGAAGCAGTCTTCGTTGGAATAGGTCTTGGGTGATGTTGGTCTTGGGTGGAGTTGGTCTTGGGTGGAGTTGGTTTTGGGTGGAGTTGGTCTTGGGTGGAGTTGGTCTTGGGTGAAGTTGGTCTTGGGTGGAGTTGGTCTTGAGTGGAGTTGGTCTTGGGTGTTAGTCTTGGGTGGTGTAATCTTAGGTAGAGTTAATATTGGGTGGAGTCGGTCTTGTGTGCAGTCAGTCGTTAATTAGTATTGTTAGTCGGTATAGTCCTTTGATGTGACCAGCTAGTAATTGATAATTGTATGAACTGCAATTATTCTAGATTTTTCGAGTTCAATGTCATTGGGGTAATGTCAAGGTCGATAACAATCAGTATGGTGGCTAAATGAACAGCTCCTCTGGCAGCGAAATCGAAAATTAATACACTAGCATTACTTAGGTAATATAAAAGTAAACAAATTACAAACCAAAAAACAGAATATGGTGGGTGGAGTGCATTCGTCATGATGAGCAACGGTGAGGGGGTCGATGTCTGCCGACTAAATAACCAATGAGAAACATTGGTAGAGGAGGGTAATGTTTATACAATATATGACTGTTAGAGGGGGTTAAGTCGTCTGCTGGACATGGTGCTGAGGGAACCTCCGAAAATGTAAATTGTGTAATAAATTTTCAAATAATGATTTTTAATAATTTTTGTTAAATTTAAAAATAATTTTTCATACGTTTTTAAAGTTTTTATATATTTATTGGAGTATTGTGATTTTTTTGGTTCAAGATAATACAAGGTTATGGGGTGAATGTCAAAGTTCAAGTTCAAGGTTACTTGTATTCAACATAGTAGTTGAGTGTCATTATAACATACAGCCGAAAGACAGAAATTACAGAGCATGATGTCGGCTTCGGCTCTGGGTCCCATTATGTCCAAACATTCGAAATGTAATTTTAAATTTTTTTTAATATCTATTCATTTTATTTTTTATTTGTGTTTTTTGGGAATTTGTTGGAAATTTTAAATTTTTTTTTAGAATTTGTATGTTTTTTTTTGGAAGGGTTAAGTTTAATGGTCAAGAGTTTTTAATCACGATTCATGAGTCTTAAGACAGGAGTCAAGGGTTTTGTGCCTTGGGTCTTGAGTCTTGAGTCTTGTGTCTTGGGTATCTTGTGTCTTGGGTCTTGAGTTAAGTGTCAAGGGTTTTTTTATGAATTTGTTTGAATGTTTTGTAAATGTTTGAGGATTTTTATATATTTTCTTAATCATTTAAAATTGTTCTTTTTTATAAATTTTTGGGATTTTTTGGAAATTTTTGGGGTCAAGGTCACCGGGGTCCAGGAAAAAGGTCAAGGTTAAGGTGATCCAGATCCAATATGGTGGCTGAGTTACATCACAACATGGCGACCGGCCTGTCAGCCCCATGTCCCGACTTCCGCAATTCATTCTACTTCTGTTGTTAAATCATACTCATAAAGTTTAACAAATAATTTATTATTACTTATATTTACGTGTATATGATATATATAAAAACATTGACCATCTTCTCTCAACCTATATTTTTTATTAATAACATTAATGTTTTGAGTATTATCTTTAGCGATATTAATTATTATTGGCTCAATCCCAGATATAGATAAAACATTTTCGTGTTAATCAACATTAGATAAAAAAATTTCGAATGAAGATTCTTCTGGTGTTGATGGATAGTTAAAATTTTTAACAGCAACAGGATCTAAATTTGTTATAAAATTTTAATTTTCTTCAGCTACTCCTTTGTCTTTTTACCAACAGTTTATAATTCATGGACACAAGGCAATTCTTTCTTTTTATATTTCTCATATTCATCCTCGTGTGCTTTTTTATGATTTCTATATTTTCTCTATGAGTAGTTTAATACTAGATATTTGCTTATCTGGATCTTTTATTTACAATTTTTTTCTAACTGAATGAGTTTTAAAACTATCGAAAGCTTTGAGAATCTAGCATTTCCTCCAACAGATCAAATTAAGAAGAATTTAAATATTTATAAAAATTGAATTGAGTTTGATATTAATATTGGTAATTGTTTTCCTTTCCCAAATTATGCATATCTTTATGAACAATTTAGATTATAAAAGAGAGATAGTGCTGGTTATTTTGCCAGAGACGATAACATTGATAACACAAAACTTTTATTTCCCATATCAGTTTTCTCGAGTAGAATTTTCAAAACATGGCCAAATGATAATCCTGGATTAACAACAACTATGATACACACTTTGGTTAGCTCATCATCAGAAAGATAATTATAAATATGTGGTATTGATGATAAATATGTAGTGTCGTGTGACGGTTTAGGGATAGTAGAGCGATACTGGCCCACAACCACCCCCCCGCATAACCAGGGTAGAGACACGTGTCACAAAGCAGGTGAACAGCCAGAAAAGATTGCAGTTACATGTGTCTTGCTGCGCATCCTGCTGCCTAGGCCTCCCTGCCACCCCC